>JAGSMP010001644.1:0-44238 GCA_029286625.1 Parnassius orleans | reverse complement strand
TGTAATCTATATTGAATAAAAATTATTCTATTCTATTCTATTTTGCGCCGTCACCCCGGTGGTCGTGCGCCAGCGGAGTCCGCCAGCTGACGAGCACCCGTCCCCGTACGGGCCTCCCCAGCCGTCAGTCGAGGAATGAAAGTCGTCTTACGTGGTAGAGCCATGCTGCAGCTATATTAGTAGTATAGTTGTAGCACGAATGGGCTGGCTCGACCGGGGTGGACCACGCTCACAGAATACCAACGTAAAATAGCAGCATAAAACTGCTCTGTTTCGTATAGTGAGTGTAGAGAACCGGAGACCTTTACTGGAAAATGGGCATTCCATCTTAGTCCTCACGGTGACAACATACATTTTGATTCTTTATTGAGGATAGATGTAGATGTCTATGGGTCACAGCAACCACTTACCATCACGTGGACTGTGTGCTGTTTGTCACCCTATCCTATAAAACACTCTGTAAGCACCAGGAATAAACACAAGCTAGTGATAACAGTAACTCATGAGTCAGTAATTTATTCATGGGCAATGTATACGCTTATTTATTACAACAAAGTTCCATAAAATACACAAGGTTTATTACAAAGTTAAAAAAATTATTAATAAAAGGCTTTATAACAAGGGTTATTATTTGTATTAAATGAGCCTAATGACATGGTTAATAACAACCTAGGGGGATGAGGAGATCTTTCAAGCGTGTTACAAATAATTTTACAACCTATTTTATATTGTATAATGTTAACGTGAATCCAAAGTGTTTTTGCTGGTTCTTTCAGAACAAAGTTTTTCCCGAACACGTAGGCTGGGGTAGGGGGGTCTAGCATGCTATATATTTATTTATTTATGGTTAGTACGCGTGAGTGTTTCTAGGTTTCTAGTAGGTAGTTAGTAGTCATGGGTAACTCATCTATTTTATTTGAGGATGAAGGAGTACCTCATTTTACCTCGAGAGGTACCCCTCATTTGAGGTGAGGAATTGCTCGTTGGCGTATTCATCTCACAATGCGAGTCGCCTCCTTCCGAAAGTTTCTTGAAAGCACGCAAATAAATTTTGAGATCATTGGTGAAAATTTGAGATAGTGATATGTTCAGTAAACGCAAAATTGGTTAATATAAAACAAAGTGCGCATGATTTTATTTTCACACGTAAATATATGATTTGATTGTTTCATATTCCATTAATTGAATTATTTTTGTTATATTTATTAATCTTTTTTCTCAATACCGAAACCTCACTCATTTAGATACTATTGCTGCAAAATACATAATCTCGATACCTACTTGAACTATTTTTAATCGAGTCGTTCGCTCACTCACTCGCGATATGATTCGTATTGTCAGTCATATTATGTGAGGTTGTGAACGAGTGAGTGAGGTGTTTCAATGTTAAAAATTCAAGTAACTCTTTCAATTCGCTATCACGAGCTCACGAGGACCTCAAAGAGTAATTGTGTTTTGTGACCTCAAACGAGTCAAGTCATGAGTGAGGGACATATCACTAGTAGTTACTTTGTAAAATTAATGATCAAGTTAAGATATAATATCGCTGGACGAAATTCGACACATTTCCCGCACAAAATTTTAACCCTTTATTGGGCGTGGCATAGGTTAATTAATGATAATTAAAAATATTATTGGGCATAAGGCATAAAAACAATGCATTGAATTTTTATATTTATTTATTATAAAATATTTAAAAAAACATGTGGGAATTATGCTCCTTTAGACCTCACAGGTAAAACAGCTAAGCCCTTATGTGGGAAATTATTTTCATGCTTGCAAGGGTTCTTCATCAAAGTTGTTGTCTGCATTCTCAGTTAAAATTTCAATCAGGTGGTTGTTCACTGGCGGCGACACAGTCATCTGAATCGGTGTCATCGTCAGTTAAAGACATTAGCACCGATAAAACCATTTCCACACCTTCGTCTTTATTCATATCATAGCTTTTTTTCTGTAAAATAAATCTATTTTAAAAATTTGCTTATATACAATGAAATATATTTTCCACATTATAAAAGTAGAATCCTTTCATGGGTCTGAAGCATAGACTTAGAATATACTGGCGTATAGACCAATATAGTGTGCAAGAGAAAATTCCTTATAAAAGTGCAAGATAGAAAAGGATACCAAATCTCATGACTCTGTAACCGATTTTGAATGACAGGTTGGCACAAGTCGGCACGCAAAAAAGCTCCTAGATATTTTGTAGTTTTTAGCGTGTAATAGTGGTTATTTTTAGTAAGTAACTTATTTCCAAAATGGTTACTTGTTCTATGAGTGACTGTGGTATTAATAATAGAAATAATCCTGATAATTGCACATTTCACAGGTAAATTCTCAAGACGTCGTCAGTGTTATGACGCGTTTATTTTTGTTAAAATGTATGTAATACACTGTTTAAAATATAAATTTTTTTCAATTATTTTGTTAATTTTGATATTTTGCAAAGAAAAAAGTCACGTTGTTGATAATTTGCATGAATTTGGTAAATACATTTTTTATACAAAATATTTTACATGTACGCATATATACGTATTTATCTTGAATGTTTATAATGAATCGAAGACACCCACAACAGAAATAAATCCTCGGTTAGCGTTCTAAACTGTAATTTTATTTTGTCGTTTGTCAAACAGATTCCCTCCGGATTCTATAATTAGAAAAAAAATGGTTAAGGTTAATTGGATGCGTTGGTTGGAATCCAATGAAGAACTCAGCAATTTTCAGCAAACATTTTCTTGAGAAGTATAAAAGAAAAAGTAGAATAAAAACAATTTTATTAAAAGGAGTCATTTTTACATTATTTGTACCAGTAAGTATAATATAATAAGACTTCAAAAATATAACTTTCAAAACTTGAGATAAAAATAGAGACAGATTTTTATACATTATAAAACTGTAGTACATTAAAGATACAAAATCTTGAGGTTATCCTCTTTAAGCCATTATGAACCCAACTGAGTATCTATTTATCAACCAAAATAAATGTATAACCTTACTTAACCAACCGCACAGCCTCACGGTCACACTAGTACAATATTCATAGCATCACGCTATTTTTCCCAAGGGTTGAGCGGAGCTTCAGATTCCAATTTACAATGATAAAACTTTTAGCGTAGTTAGTTATAGATATATAGTAATGCTCCTGACGCCACTAGATGCCCGCGCTTGAGACGATAGTATAAATTCCATAGTATTTAATACTCACAACGCTCGATGCCCGATTCATGCTTGATGGCCGACGACATTGTGCCGAGGGCTTAAATAGCGTGGTTCATCGCCTACAGCGTTAGTCGTAGAGAAGAGGAACTCGTGGTTAAGTAATAGCTGCGCGGATCAATAGATCTGCGAGATTAAGTTGCACTTGCCGCGGTCAATCCATGAATGAATGACCATTTTCTTAACATACCGAGATTGAGAGAATCGAGAGTGCATCTGTATCCTCAGACATTTGGTGCAGTTTACTCTGTTAAGATCATTATGTTTTTAAAATTCATGCAGCTAAAATGATAATAAGTTTATTATTACTTTATACTTTTCAGGGACAGATGAAAGAATATAAACATGAAGCATGATGAAGCCTCATAAGCATATTGGCCTTTAAACAGAGCAATCTTATTTAACTAATTCCTACAAGTTTCTTTACTTAAATTATTAAGTTTACATTCATATTTAAGTCGAATGTTAAAATAAACTTCTATAATGTAATTAATTATAAATTATTAAATATTTGTAATTATCAAAAGTATACTTATATGAAAAATAAAGCAGTCATTATGTTCTCCGTGTCCCAGTTTTTTATTTCCCCATCAAAACATTTTATAAAATAAGGTCCTTTGGGGTTATTACAAAAAAATTCGATATTACAAATTATGACTAAACTAGGCAATATTTTTTGCTCTGGTAAATTTATTCTAGACGACATTTATTTATCTCCCTCACTTCAGTCGTTTCAGGTAGCTAGTCTCAATAGTGCGCGTGCAAAGTTAACTTTTCGGTGAAACAGCTTTTTCAACTCTTTTCGGTTTTTCGGAATTACCCGCGTTCATTATCTTAGGAACTTGCTAAGTAATTTTAATGATTGTTTGATTATATGATAGATAATCGTTTTAAAGCTTTATTTTAGGTTAGGATTAGCCAGCTATTGTTTTGTGTTTTTTCGGAAATACCCACGGGTTAATTACGAATTAATAGACTATCGAACTACTTTTCCATTGTAGTTTCCAGTGGCTGTCAATCTTTCGTCAGCATAAATTGTTATTTTGGATAAGTTTAACACGTTTGTGAATTTAACCAACAGGAGTGGGCAAGGCGTACCTACCGCTTTGTCAAATATATAGACAGGCCAGGAGGAATAGGCGCATGGTACCGAAAACTATTCCACATCAATTTTTATGCGATTCCTTCAAATTGTCCTACTGATGATATAAATGCATGTTGCCATGAGGCAACTCGGTGTCATAGGTATTGTTTAAGCCGATTTATTTTCAATTCAAGGAGTTGTTATTTTCAAAAGGACAATTTTTAAATATTTTTGATAAAATACGAATAAAAGTCCCGTGACTTTTTACGATAAAGTTAATATCTTCAAAGTCATGAATTGTTAAAGGCTTGAAAATCCCAATTTCGAATACTTTGACCCATTAAAATGCATAAAGAAAAGAATAAAGTATAAACAATATTTTTATATTTCTTGGCAAAATATAAATAAAAAGGTCCTATAACGTTTTACGATAAAGTTAATATTTTGAGTTATGACTTTTAAAGATTTTAAAATCCCGAATTCGGATACTTTGACTCATTAAAAATATAAAAGAAATGTATAAAAATTTGTTTATTTTATTTTTCTTACCTGTTATAAAAGTTTGAAGAAACATCTTTAACTAGCCTAATAACTGTCAACTACGGACACGCAGGTGAGCTGCCGTGGTGGTGCCTTAAATGTTTAGAACCACTGGACTTTATGTGGGGTAATTCCGAAAATTCAAGTGAGCAAAATATAGTTCAATTAGAAACATAAAGTATGTAGCAATGCTTTTGTAGAGGTATAGACGAACGAAAAGTAAATCCAAACCTTCTGTCGAAAGTCAAAAGGACCACTTTACCGAATTTTGGTTTTACCCGCGTTATATCGGAATTATACCTTATCCACAAAAATATGTCAAATTTTAAATGATCGTATTGCAATCCAAAGACATTTTATTAAGATGAATAACAAAATAATTAGGATATGTATTTCAATAAATAAAAGTGACATGAGTTGGTTGTAAACTTGGATAGATTTTTTTTAAAATAATTATTAAATATACATCGTATCAACTAATCAGAAAATATGTCGGATTTACCCCAAAGCACCTTAGTATAGAGCATCGTTAGGTAATAGCTAAGAAAATAACTCTTATTTGTACAAACAAAAGTCGACCAATCAGAGCGCGACACGTTATAGAACATTCTAGAAATTGTTAATTCTGCGTAATAGTTAGTCGCGAAAATGATGAAAATAATTTTTATGCTCTAGAAGAATTGTAAACATGGTATTGAATTAGATTAAGGTTTATAGATTAGGAAATAAAATAATATTTAGCGTAATGAAACTTATTTTCTACTTATAGTAAAATTAAACAATTAATGATAAATAATCTAAGGTACCCTAATATTGTGAAAATTGGGATATTTTGGTTAATCTGTCAAATCTTTGAAATACACATGAGGAGTCCAAAGTCACCTTTAGAAAGCTCCAAAGAGTATGTAAATATTTAGAAAGGACCCTCAGAAAAAGAGTATATAATCACTACCTTTAGTCAGAACCATAGTTAAGAGTGCTCAGAACAATACTTTTTAAATGTTATTTATAACAATTATACAACAAAATTTTATTAGAATTAGTTTCGTTACTAAATTATGCTTTTCTAAATTAAGAGAATTTACTTCAAATGACGAGGTCCTGCTTTATCTACGCGTCGCGTTTACTTCACATACTTTAGTCTATTTTGCTGCGTGAGTGTAAGAGGCAAATATAAATTTAAAAAAATTAAGTGGGTACAAAAGAAAGTTTGTTGTTAGTTTTTATATAAAAGTTAGTATTTTTAATTACACTGTTTTAAAAAGTTATTTGCTTATATTTTGCTTCTGTAACAATTTTATACACTATAAAATTTACATTTTAAATACTGTGTCGTTCACGTATCACTTTATATTTAATAGTCAGAATTAACTGAAAATTAAATATAAAGTGTGAGTTATCACTATAAATCATGTAAAACACAAATTTTCATATTCCACAAAGTTTGCGAAAATTACGTTTTATGTTATAATTTCGATATATAGTAAACATTATGACAAAGTTGTTTTCAACAATAATTGAAAATTAAAAATTTTGTACAACCGACTTCAATATAAATTATTAAGAATAACTCAAAAACTATTAGTCAGACCTTGATCAAATTTATATGGGATCACATGTAAGCACCAGCTAAATAAAAAAAAGAATCATCGAAATCAGTTCACCCAGAAAGAAGTTAGGAGGTAACACACATAAAAAAACATACAGTCGAATTGAGTACCTCGTCCTGTTTGAAGTTGGTAGAAAAATGGAGTTGGTCAAAGATAGCGTAATAAAGTATATTATGCCTATGATTTAATTTATTTTTTATTTTTTAGAGGCTCCTACTGAGTATATCGATATAATTATATTATATATTTCTTTTCTTTATGAAAATCGAGTGTTTCTATGTCCTTTTTCTTTCCTCATAGTTATTTCATTTTAACATATAGATATTGAATTTTAACACATGAGGATTCGTCAGATTTGCCTTAGTTGTAGAAGTGACATATAATATTTAAATTTTTCTTTTCAGTAAACTTGTTTGATTTTTATTTATAACTGTTTTAACCATTGAACTTGTTTACCCAACTTTTGTTTAATAACAAAAATATTTTTCAAATAATAAAACTACCACTTCCTCATTACAGTTTCCTTCACTGCTGGCCAAGAAATAAAATTTACTGCCACAACTATAGCCACCTCAGCAACCTGCTCTAAACATCTCACGGAGCATCCGCGTTCCACTGAGATCAAATTTAGTAAAATGTTCGTCTGTTTTCCTCCCACATTTTTTCTTATTACTATTACAACAAACACCGTTAAAGCCTATAAACCCCCACTGAACATAGGCCTCACTACATGCCTCATAGAGGTATATTTGTCATAGTTGCCACGCTTGGCAAGCGGATCAGCAACCACATTTTTATTTTAGTCGTTATTAGTAAGACGCGGCCCATCTCCTGATTTATTTCCCTCTGTCGCCTCTAGACATGAGTGATAAATAACATCACGGTTAAAAAGTTCCAAAATAACGTTGTTCCTTCGCGCCGCCACCATACTATTTTCTCCTTTACTCCTGTCACTGATTTAACCAAACAAAATGAACTACGCCTCTACACGGTAATTGATGATTTTTCAAAATATTTCATTTATCGACAAATCGTCTTGCAATCGTCGTTACTCTAGCGGTCAAATAATTCGATATTTTTATTGTTGATAATTTTTTATTTTCGGATAAGAACATAGTTGACTCTAAGTTATATTTACCATCATTTAAAAAAAAATTGTGTTTGGCCTGACCACTATACACTGGCTTGACCATAGTTCTGACTAAGTTTGTCCAATAAAATGTCAAGGTCTGAGAGGTTAATAACTTTTTACATTGTTAATATATTAAGAAACCTTTACGCTATGCTAATAGATCATATTTTACTATAACTATTTTGACTGTAATGGCTGTGTAAGAATATCCACTATCCTATATTGTCCTGTGGGTGTCGTAAGAGGCAACAGAGGGAAATAAACCAGAAGATGGGCAGCAGCATCTTCTTAATAACAACGAGAAAATAAAAAACTGCAGTTGCAAGCCTGTCTGGCAAGCGTCTCAACTATGGCAAATATCCTCCTTATGAGACAATCTAATGGGAGGCCTATGTTCCGCAGTGGACTTTCATGGGCTGTTGTAATGAAGAGATGGATGGATGGGTAACTATTTTTACTGATAGTCATAATCTTCATAATCTGGTTTTGGTGGAATTCAGGTTTCGACAGTGTTCACAGCCCATCTAGTTCTCTGGTCCCTGGTCTTTGACCGAAGAGTTGTTGGATTACCTGTCGATAGTGCGATACACAAACATAGGGCTGTTGCTTAACTTTTGAAGCATCTTAGAATGATGAAGCCATTTCCATATCTACTTTGTGCATCATAGCAATCACTTCAATTCTGTTTTCCTTAGTATTCCACTCCACAATAATTTTAACAATAATGGAAAAATTTTTGAAATGCCAGAAATCAATCGAAATTTCAATAATAAAAAAAATTAATTCAGAAAAAACAAACTTATTTAAATTGTAAAATATTTATGAGCTTATGCCCAATCTAGTATATAGTGGAGTAGTTTAGTTTAGTTTGACTGCCTCGTTGGCCTAGGTCATAAATGTGATCCCGTGTGGGTTGCCAGAGCTCCATCGGGCACGTCCCCAGGTGGCGGATAGGGGAACACCACCCAGATATGGGTAGTGCGGAAAACGCCGCGGACCAAAACTGGCCGGGGTTGGGCGTCCCCATAGTTCTATTAGGACTAGAAACGCCGGGGCTTAATGCCTAAGAGATGGGCCTTCACAGGCTTGTCGTTGCTCCGGTATCGCTCTTTGATTAGAGCGGGGGATGCAACACACGCGGCGATATGCCAAGCGCACCAATGCTGGGTGACGCCGCGCGGTAATGTGCCAAGCGCACCGATTCCGGGCGACCTCTGTGCGGCGATGTGCCAAGCGCACCTATGCCGGACAACCCGGCCCACTAGGGCCCGGGGCTCCACCAGGTCGCGAGAAACCTCTCCAAAAATAACCTTAATCCTAAGGTCTAGGTGCCGATGGGATGAATGGCTGAGGGAGCCAGTCCCAAGCCTATGGGAGGGATTCAGGACCACACCCAGTAAAAAGGAAAACTATGACATGCAGTGCGACAAAAATACTCCCCAGGGTGGTCCTGTCAGCCCTGTTGTTGGCGAATCCACCCCAGTAGCTAATTAGGCTCCGTGGCAGCCCACAATCTCTGGGGGCAATCCGCTGCATTGCGGTGATGCGCCAGCATTAACCGCAGGCCCCATAACAACAGTGGGCCAAACTCAAAAGAAGGAGCCGTGTCGGAAATATCGACACGAGACAAGCGTGAGCGTTTAAGCGACCTAACACCACGAGCAGTCAGGCCGGTGAGCGATGCGGATGGTGGGTCTGATGGTTCGTTCGTGTCGCTCACATCGGTGGGGGTCGAAAACGAAGCGAAGCCTCAGGTACGTCGGTTGTGGCGGCTAAATTGTCAGCGGTCCCAGTTGCAGCCTCTGGAGGAGAGTGCGACAGGGCTGAAACAGAAGAAGACCTTTTGATCCTTCCGTAACGCCCACTAACACCAGGGCGAAGAAGAACCTTCCGGGCCCAAAACGTTGGTCCGTGAAATGCGTTCTCATGGAATCTAGAGCTCGGTCAGCAAATTGATTTTCATCTCCAGGTTCTCGAAAAGTTGCCGATCGATCCCGTAACCTTAAAGGAGTTTGTGCGTGGCATAAGGTTGGCTGTACGTAACATCAAAGCTGCGGCAGAAGAACTCGCGCGAAGGACCGACTCAAATGATAACGTCGCCAGGCTGGAGAGAGAACACAGAGTTGCGTTCCCAGCACCAGTCTTTCGACTAAGACGGAAAGACTTACATAAGAAATTAGCCTCCTCCGCAAACAAATGGAACGATCTACCTTACCAAAACAGATAGCATCCAAACCTAGGAGCGAGAAGAGGGCTCATGGCAGACATTGGGGCTCTAATTGACAGGAAGCTGAAGGCCTTCCATGCAAAATTGATTCCTGAAGGGCATCAACCAACCAGCAGCTGACACCGCGAGAACAGCTGCCAGCGTCAATGAAGAGAGCAGGACGTACGCAGTCGCAGCCACTACCACCACCACCGCAGCCGAAAAGAAGAAACGAAGGGCAAAGAAGAAAAGACATTCCCATCTGCCGGTGGAGGATCTGCCTCCAGTGGCTGCCCGCCACAGCCGCACAACTCGCCACCGCCGATGGTAAGCTCATGGGCGGACGTTGCAAGAAGGCCAAAGCAAAATCGGTCTACAAGTGGCGATGCTCTCCTTCTCCAAGAAAAAGAAGGAAAACTGAAATGCGTACACCAGCATCGGCGGCAGTTACAGTGACGTTGTAAGGACTCTGTGCTCACATATGCCAATGTAATGGGAGGCAAAGGCCAGGATCCAATTGGCAGAGTTGGGAATAGACTCCGTTCGCAAAAGCGAGCTGTAACAGGGGTTTACTTCTCGAGATTGCGGGACATGATTGCAACTCAAAGGCGAACAAGCTGGCAGCGAAACTGCGCGAGGTCTTCTCTGATCTGAACGTCCGAATTAGTCCACCCAATTAAAACGCGCGACGTTCGACTGAGAGACCTTGACGACGCTGTCAGTACCTGTGAGATAGCAGCCGCGATCGCCGAGTTGGGTGGTTGTTCGGTAGACGACATCAAAGTTGGTGACGTCCGCCGAACCCCACCAGCATGGGGACGTGCTGGATGCGCTGCCCGTAACGGCGGTCCGAAAAATAATGGCGGAAGGACGGGTACGGATAGGCTGGGGTTCCGCTCGAGTGGAACTGCTGGAGCCCAGGCCTATGCTGCTACAGATGCCTCGAGAGGGACACGTGGGCGGTAAGTGCCTAACGAGGTGAACAGAAGCACCCGTTGCTACGCCTGTGGCGAGCCCGGTCATAGAGCGAACCAGTGCACTGCGTCGGCACTGAAATGTCACGTTTGCTCCGACCTCGGGCGCCCCTCTAACCATAGGTTGGGGGAAAAATGCACTCAACCTGCAAAACGGGAGTGAACAAGGTAAGCCCTCTCTCACTCCCTCCAGCAGACAGTCACAGCAGCACCTGTTGCGGCACCGAGCTCTGACTCGGCAATGGAAGTTGCTGAGACGTAAAATTCACGCCACTCAAAGTCCTCCAGGGCAACCTGAACCACTGCAATGCACAACATCTGCTTATGCAGACCATTGTGAGTGGCGGTTTCTGCTGCAGTAGTAGTGGAGCCCATACCGTCCCCGACCATCCTCGCTGGTTCGGCGACGGGTGGGCTCCGTAGCCATCTACTGGGTGGTGATGGTGCTCACCACCGTCCTCCTGCAAGGGGCAGGGCTTTGTTGCAGTGCAATGAGGCACCCTGGCTATAGTGGGCTGCTGTCTCTCCCAACAGGACCTCTCGCCGAGGAGTACCTGAACGAGTTGGCGGATTGCGTGCGCAGGTGCTTACCCATCCGTTGATCGTCCTAGGAGATTTTAACGCCCATAACAGGGCTTGGGGCAACTCTAGGGACGATCCAAAGAGAGATCATAATGGATTGGGCGGCTGGTCTGGACCTTCGACTATATTAAATCAGGGGTCTGAGTACATGTGTGCGGTGGCAGGGGTCCATTGTAGACCTTACGTGACTCCTCCTGCAATGCAATGCTGTCGGGATGGCGAGTTGCGACAGAGTGGTAACATTGTCAGACCACCGCCACATCGTGTTCGATGTCGCACTTCGCCACTTCGACAGTAATTCCAGTCGTCAGAAGGCAGCCACCGCGGCGTTGGTGTCTCAAGCGGCTTGACCGAGACAAGCTCGAAGCTGCCGCCATCGTCGCGGCCTGGCCAGAAAAAGCCGAAGAGGTTCCGCTCGATCCGGAAGTGGAAGCGAACTGGTTCCGGGCTACGATGGCGTAAATATGCGACGTCTCGATGCCCAGAGCCAGTCAAC
This sequence comes from Parnassius orleans, assembly GCA_029286625.1. Taxonomy (NCBI): domain Eukaryota; kingdom Metazoa; phylum Arthropoda; class Insecta; order Lepidoptera; family Papilionidae; genus Parnassius; species Parnassius orleans. The sequence goes on along the minus strand of JAGSMP010001644.1, from coordinate 32,395 downwards.
CCAAGCGCAGGGTGGTGTCCTGGTGGTCGGCAGAAATTGCACACCTTCGTGCGATCTCCTTGCGGAGTCGGCGCCAGTACACAAGAGCCCGAAGAAGAAGGCGAGCTCCACGAGGAGATAGCCAGACTCTACAGGGCATACCGAGCGGCTACAAAGGCGTTACAAACTGCTATATCTAACGCCAGGTCTCGGTCCTGGAAAGAGCTCCTAGAGGAACTCAACGAAGATCCCTGGGGGCGACCGTACAGGATGGTGCTGGGAAAACTCCGGCCCTGGTCGCTGCCCTTGACAAACTCTCGATCCGGACCTGCTGGGAAGAGTGATTGGCACGCTTTTCCCAGAGGACCGGTCAAATCCCTCAGGTCACCTGCCGTCGTCATTGGAGTGGCATGATGAGATGGAGGTGACTGTGGAGGACTGGACCGAGCCGTTAGCCGCTTGAGGCCCAAAACACCGCACCGGGGCCTGACGGAATTCCTGGTCGGGCTCTGGTGCTGAGTCTGGCTGCCTTGGGGACAGGCTAAGACAGCTGTTTACCGGCTGTCTGCGGAGTGCCAAGTTCCCACAGCATGGAAAGAAGCAAGGTTGGTCCTCTTGAAGAAGGAAGGCAGGGCCGCCGATTCACCCTCTGCGTACCGTCCCATATGCCTGTTGGACGAGATTGGCAAATTGTTCGAAAGGATAGTTACTCGGCTCAACGGACATCTGTCGCGCGTCGGTCCCGATCTGGCTGATAGCCAATTTGGATTCCGACGGGGCGTTCCACTGTAGATGCCATTATGCGTCGCTCCCCTGTCGGAACAAGCAGTATCCGAGGGTGGTGTGGCGTTGGCAATAAGTCTTGATATTGTCAACGCCTTTAACTCTCTACCCTGGGATACAATAAGGAGGGCATTAGCATACCACCAGGTGCCTGCCTACCTGCAAGGCGTAATTGAGGACTACTTGCGCGACAGGTACATTCTGTACATGGGGCAAGATGGTAGCAATATCCGGAGGGAGATCAAACGTGGGGTTCCACAGGGCTCAGTGCTGGGTCCGCTACTGTGGAACCTCGCGTACGACGCGGTTCTGCATGTCAACCTTCCTGCTGGCGTAAATATCGTGTGCTATGCCGACGACACACTGGTGGTCGCCAGCGGGGTCACCTTCGAGAGGACCAAGGAGCTCGCTGAGCTTGGGACGGAAGTCGTCGTCGCCAAAATCCACGAGTTGGGTCTAGAAATAGCGCCTCATAAGAGCGAGGCCTTATGGTTTCTCAAATTACCTCGGAGCAGAACCACCCGACTCATTGCGTCTACGTGGGTGGGTCTGTAGTCAGGTGGGGCGGTACGCAGAAGTACCTAGGGCTCCAACTGGACAGTCGCTGGGGCTTCGAAGAGCACTTTGAGCGCCTAGTCCCCGGATTGAGAGGGTGGCGGGTGCTATGCAACTGCTGCCCAATCTGGGGACCGAGGAGAATACGCCGCTTCTCTATGCAGGGGTAGTACGGTCCGTAGCCTTATACGGGGCACCTGTGTGGGCGAAAAGGCTAGCCATCCGGCGCTGTAGATCTAAAATCTACAGTGTCCATCGGAGGGTGGCTATACGGATCGTGCGAGGATACCGTACGATATCTTTTGAGGCGGCAACAGTCCTGGCTCGTTTTCCACCCTAGATATACTGGCGGATATGGATGCGAGTGTAACCGAATCCGCATCCTCCGTCAGAAGGTGGCAGTGAGCCAGATGAGGCGCCTGAGTCTATAAAACGGCAGGAGCGCCAGAACGCTTTGGTTATATGGCGCACTCGACTCGACGAGGAGCGCTATGCCCGCAAACGCGTTATTGGCGCAATCCTGCCGGTCTTCAAGCCTGGATGCAGCGACGGTGGGAAGACTCACCTACAGACTTACACATAATAATTACCGGGCACGGGTGCTTCGGTGATTACTGTGTAGATCGGACGCAAGCGACGGCGAACTACTTCCACTGCGGTGGACAGGACCAGGACTCCGCGTCCCATACGCTGGCGGTATGTCCAGCGTGGGAACGGGAGCGAATGATCCTGGCAAACCGGGTCGAAGGACCTCTCCTGCCAGCAGTCGTGTTGGCGATGTTGAGCGGGGACTCGGCGTGGAGGCCGTAGCCACCTTCTGTGAGTCCGTAATGGTCAGAAGGAGGCTGCTGAGCGAGGATAGGAGACGGATCCCGCTCGGGAGACGACATATCAAGGCGTTCGTCACGCCCCTCCTTGAATGGTGTTCCCCTACCAGAAACAGGGCCTCTGGGGTTGCAGGCATTTGGAGCGGGGGCCTCGAATGCCTAATAACGTAACCCCCGAGGAGGACGATGGCTCGGAAGTGGTCCCGTGACATCGTGATAGCATTGCGAGGGTGCTGGGGGTAGTAAGTTCTACCCCTGGGACGTGCTTTCAACAAAGCAAAGCGAGAGAGGGGCCCCGGTTGCGTTCCGAACGGAGATCCCGGGACCCCTCGTACACGCTGATGGAGACCACCGTGGGGTTTTAGCCGGTAGGAGTCCGCATAACCTTCAGGTTGCCCCCGCAGCCAGAGGAATCCATGAGGATTTCCCCACGAAAAAAAAAAAGGTCATAACTGTGATTGGTGATTACAAGGTCTGAATCTTGGGCCAGCTCAAAATCAGTTTATTGGGTTTTTCTGTCAAGAAATTGTCAGTAGCAGTCTGGAATCGAGAAGTTAGTGGTATTACCTCATGTCTCCAGGAAGCACGTAAACCGTTGGTCCTGCGCCGGATTATTCTCCTTTCATGTTGGTTTACCATCTCATCGGACTATGTAAAGGCATCACAGATCTCTTACATTTCTCTTCTTCTATATCTAGACGACTCTAATTACATCGATAGGGAGGCTAATGCCTTCTGTCTAAATTACATCTATCTCTTTCATCATGAAACACTACGGTTTACATACCATATCCTTATCAGTCACATATTTTTTTTTATAGCATAGGGTGACTGAGCACACATCCACCTGATGGTAAGTGGTTGCTGTGACCCATAGACATCTACATCTATCCTCAATAAAGAATCAAAATGCAGATGCGTTGTCACCCGTGAGGACTAAGATGGAATGCCTCTTCTCCAGTAAAGGGTCTCTGGTTCTCTACACTCACCATACGAAACACAGCAGCGTTAAGCTGCTATTTTACCGCTAATTCTGTGAGAGCGTGGTCCTTCCCCAGTGAGACCGACCATTCGTGCTACAACTATACAGTTAATATAGCTGCAGCATGGCTCTACCACGTGTTCTTCTTATCAGTTATCACAAAAACGAAAATAATCTCAAGTGCTAAATATATTTCCCACTAAAATAAGCATTTAATTTAACATAATACTTCTATTCGTATTGCAGAACTGATTACTATGTAATATGACTCTAAATTAATTCAAAATAAATTTTCATGGAACTGACACTCAACCGGAGAATCGACCCCGAACTTTTGTTTGACATTTTATTGAATATATTTACTTCTAACATAAATTAAGTGCCTGTCATAATTAAATATATTTTACAGTCTTTAACTTTGTTTATTATTTTCACAGGAAAATTGCTGTAGCTTTTAAATAAGTAAACAATTTTGGGCGCGTCGCCAACATCTCCGCCTGTGCGTCAGCACCATCATTTTGAGGAGGCGTCGCGGGTACCAGGACTATTAATCTGGACGTCTCAAGATACCTGTGCTAGTAATGACGTCAACCACCCTAGTGTGACCATCTTGTCCTGGTAATGTCCTGTGAATCTTTCCTCGTGGCCATGTATTTCGTGGTAGCGAATGATCTATTATCAAGACAATATCGCCCACTTTCGGTTCAATGAACTTTCCGTTATCGACCGTTCGAGGTATTAAAGTAGGCATGTACTCCTTTAGCCATCTCGTCCAAAAATGGTCGGCTAACCTCTGAGCGGTTTTCCAGCTGAGTTGACCTGTCAGATTGCGCTCCATAAATAACCCAGGTGGACGATCTCCACATGAGCGCCCGAGAAGAAAATGATTGGGTGTCAAACCCTCTTCAGGACTATCCATATTAATCGTAACTATCATCATCATCATTACAGCGCTTCACAAGTCCACTGCTGAATATAGGCCTCCCCCAAGGAATGCCACAAAGCACGGTCCTGAGCCACCTGCATCCATCGACCTCCTGCATGTCTTACCAGGTCGTCACTCCATCTAGTGGGGACACGCTACACTTCGTCCGCCGGTACAGGCCGCCACCGAGAACCTTTTCCCCATCGGTTGTCGGTTGTTCGAGCTATATGGCCGGCCCATTGCCACTTCAGCTTACATATCCTTTGGGCTATGTCGGTAACTCTAGTTCTACTGCGGATATCCCCATTTCTAAGTTTATCACGCAGATAAACCACGAGCATAGCCCTCTCCATAGCTCGCTGAGCGACCTTCAGCTTCCTCATACGGCCAGCAGTGAAGGACCACGTCTCAGTTCATTAAGTCATCACTGGCAACACGCACTGGTTGTACAGTCTAGTTTTTAGGTTTTGAGGTATACCTGACGAGAAGATATGCCGTAATTTCCCGAACGCTGCCCAGCCGAGTTGAATCCGTCGATTGACCTCTCGGTCGAAGTTGGACTTACCTAATCGGACTATTTGTCCCAGGTAAACATACTCGTCAACAACTTCGAGCTTAGTGTCCCCAACAACTACCGCCATAGGTGTGACATGGACGTTACACATGACTTTTGTTTTGTCCATGTTCATCTTAAGACCTATCCGTTGGGAGAAACTATTGACGTCATTGAGCATAGTGCTTAGGTCCTCTCCAGCGATTCTGCCATGAGGACTATATCGTCGGCAAACCGAAGGTGAGTGATGTACTCGCCATTGACGTTAATACCGTATCCTTTCCAGTCCAGTAGCTTGAAAACGTCTTCCAATGCAGCGGTGAAGAGTTTCGGGGATATAACGTCACCCTGTCTTACACCTCTCTGCAGTTGGATAGGTTTCGTACTCTGGTTCTGTACTCGGATAGCCATCGTAGCCCTACTGTACAAACACTTCAGCACTTCGATATACCGACAGTCAACTTGGCACCGCTGAAGGGACTGCAGCACCACCCAAATTTCGACTGAATCAAAGGCTTTCTCATAGTCCACATACGCCAGACATAGAGGTGAATTGTACTTCTCGGACTTCTGTACAGTTTGCCGAAGGGTATGTGGTCTATGGTGCTAAAGCCGGAAATCGGCTTGTTCGGGAGGCTGAAGTCGTCGAGTCGTGCGAGACGATTAGTAATGACTCTCGAAAACAGCACGTAGACGCAGCTCAGAAGGAAACCGGTCTGTAGTTCTTCAAGAGAGCATTGTCGCCTCTTCGAACAAGACCACTGCACTTCAGCTCCACGCCTCCGGTGTAGTGCCACCATGGAGGACGAATTAAACAGCTTTGAAGGACCTCAAGTACTGGTTTTCCACCGCTTGAAGCTCCGCTGTAATTTCATCCTCGCCTGGGCCTTGCCGTTTTAAGGTGCTGAGAGCCATTCTAATCTCGCTCAGACTGACGTCCGGAATATCATGGAATAGTGTCGGATAAGACTTGCTCTTGGATCGTTACTCACTTGAATGTGGTCCAACGATGATTTGAAATCGTAACTAATGGTCTGGAATTTACGGTGTGCGCTGCTTCCAAGAGCAACGTATGCAGAACTTCCTCGTGGACTTTTCTTTGAGCGGTCAACGCAGTCTTAATTGATCTTATCAATCTCTCCCAAGCACCCTCCATGTATAGTGCTCCAAGCGGTATGAATTTCCAATTAATATACCTTTTACAGGACTCATCTTTCATGCTATTATAGCACTCTTTGCATGCTTGCGTTAATTCCTTATTCGCAGCTTTGAAATTAGTTCCGTTATCACTATATATAACGGCTGGTTTTCCTCTTCTGGCGATAAATCGCCTTAACGCCATTATCATTGACGCTGGTGTCAATGATGCTGCTAATCCAGATGTACTGCTCTGGTGGTCACGTGAACTGCACCTGGACATTGTTCTTGTACAAGAACGGTACTCCAGCCGCAGGATCGTCCAGGTGGGTGGTCATCCGTGGCCTGGTGTCAATCTTGCCGACCCAACAATTGTAGCAGAGTGGAGTCACCTAGCTATATCACCGGACTCAGCGCCACTGGGGTGAACTACGGGCTGCATCGCGAGTTTGCATGGGTGGTGCAATCTTGAAATGGGGCAGGAGAGAATGCTGGTAGGAGGGCCTGATGTCGTAGGCGTTATAGTGCCGTCAGTGACGTAAAATTTGGGACAAGGAAGAGATCAAATATTTGTAGGAGTAGAAAGAAGGGAAAAGAGCCACGTGCAAGTACGCGCGCATCTCCTGAGATTCGGCCTGTATAACCAAGGTTGGTGGGGGCCATGGGAGGTGGAGGGTTGCTCTGGTGGTCAGACACGTGAATAAAACACCCCAACGTTTCTCGTGTCGCCTTCCGATAGACACACTCATGGGTCCGAAATAATCTACGGCTGAACACGTGAAGGGAGGCTCATGATGAGCTATTCTTTCCAGAGGAAAGTTTCCTTGTGATACATTCTGTGGCTTCGACCTGTATGTTCTGCACCACTGACAATGTGTGCACCACTGTCAGTGTGTGACACACTACGAACTATATTGCGTAAGTTCAAGACATAACATTTTTGGTTCACCTCATTCATCACCGTTTGGTGATTGGCGTGTCCGAAATGATGATGAACTTCTCTAATCATCATTTTAACGATTTCGTGTTTACCATCTAAGACGACAAGTTTTCTACTTTCCTCTGTTCAAATTAGACTTGAAAGGTAAACGCTCGTTCAAACGGAGTAGGTTATCTTCTCCTATTTCGAAAGATAATTTACTTAAGCGTGAACTTCTTTCAACGCTTCTAAGCGTTTTCTAACGCGTTTTAAGCATTTTATTTCCGAATGAAAACACTCGTCTTGAACGAACTTCTAAATTAATATTTCAGCCCTTTTTAAAAGCGCTATCTCCAAAGCATTATCGGGTCCTTTAACCGACTTTGCTAAAATTTCGTCGGAACACATAACCGACTTTTCCGGCGGATTGTCGGGTCCTTTAACCGACTTTCCTAATCTCTTGAATTTTTCTACCGCTTGTAAAGTGCGTGCAGTTGCCCCAAGGAATCTTCTAAAGTTGTTAAACCGTCCGTAGTCGGGTAGACTTAACGGCTCTCCCTTTCTTGGCGTATTTACGCTTTTTGGTGATTATTCTTCACCCGTTTCTAAGCTTTCTTTTATGTCCACTTGCATGGGCCATAAATCAGGACTCAGCCTGAGCTACTCCCCCCTGCTGACGTCCACAGCAGCGGGTCCAGGCACTTCTGAATAACCTAATTTCTTTTTCAATTCGATATTTTTATCGAGTTTCCTTTCGATGTTGATCAGGCGACTTTCAGCCTGCGCTCTATTCGATGGCATGCGTTCTTCATCCGTACGCCATAATAAACCAGCCTCGTATCTGTTGTCTGATATACGACGTACAGTTTTATTCAAAATATTTAAAGTTGTTGTAACTCGTTCTTCTGGGTCGTTCGTTGGCTTACGCGCAGATACGCCCAAAGACTCCAAACTAAAATAATCCTTAATTAATCTCTCCATATCCTCCTCCTTTCTGGTGGAAATGTGGTTAACGATTTTGATTGGTTTAATACCACCTGTCATGTGACCATGTAAAACCCATCCAAGTTTGGTGAACGATGCCACAGGTAGGTTCTTACCTCCTGAAATTAATTCACGAGTAACTATGAGATGCCAATTGTCCTGACCAATTAATATGGTAGGTCTGGATCTTTCTCGGCTCACCGATTGCGGAGAGAGATCAAGTGTTTTAATTGTTTGTGCACTTATATCCTCTAAGTCACTTGTGAAGATGCCTTTAATTTTAATGTTCGCGATATCTACGAACTACTGTCATTAATCAAAATAATCTCAATACGTAATTCTTCTTGGCCCGCGCTAACTTGAGCCATCTGCCTCTATGAGCGTCATGGTTGAGCCTCTTTAATTCCGTCCTCCATGGTGGGACTACTCCGGAGGCGTGGAGTAGAAGTTCGGTGGTCTTGTTCTTCAAGAAAGGCTTCAAAATTTCCCTTCTGAGCCGCGTCTACGTGCTGTTTTCGAGAGTCATTACGAATCGTCTCGCACGCATACTCGACGACTTCCAGCCTCCCAAACAAGCCGGTTTCCGTAAAGGCTTTAGTATATAGACCACATACACACCCTTCGGCAAATTGTACAGAAGACAGAAGAGTACAATCTGCCACTTTGCCTTGCGTATGTGGACTATGAGAAAGCCTTTGATTCCGTCGAAATTTGGGCGGTGCTACAGTCCCTTCAACGGTGCTACGATGGCTATCCGAGTACAGAATCAGAGTACGAAACCTATCCAACTGCAGAGAGGTGTAAGACAGGGTGACGTTATATCCCCGAAACTGTTCACCGCTGCATTGGAAGACGTTTTCAAATTACTGGACTGGAAAGGATACGGTATTAACATCCATGGCGATTACATCACTCACCTTGGATTTGCCGACGATATATATACAAATATATAATAAATATACAAAATAGAAATTTATAAAAAAAGATACTTGTTTTATTCATGATTCACATAATATAAGCAATTTTAAAAATAAAAATAAAAATAAACAAATAATAAATTAAAAAATTTAAAGATTCGATTATTTTTATATTTTTACCGATTATTTGAATGTTTTTTCCGATTATTCGCATAAAAATGAATTTTAATCATCGAAACACTACGGTTAGTTACATAGCGACATATCATTGAAACAACGTCAGGCAAACAATTTGATTCTAGTTATTTTTTTTATATTTTGCTTTTTTTGATAGATTCTAACTTAAACTAGTGATAAGGAACTATACATGTTGTAATGAAATATGGATCACTTCATAATTATTGGAAGTTATGTAAAGGTTATTTTAAATCGTGTGAGTACGCTTGTACAAAGTTATTGCAGAATGATTAATGTAAAACGTCAAAAGGTATTTCTTAGATTTGGTTGAGTATAATTTAAGTATAACAAGGAAGAAAATTTAAAAAAATTGTCCTTCGCTCAATAATATAGTTTCGGATTAGATAATCAACTTTTTAACTTTCTCGTATTACTGGTAATGAACTAAGCTTATACGGAAATGAAAAGGATAGAGACGGAATTACCAAGAAAAGACGGTAATGAACAAATGCGGAATATGTTTATTTTATAGATTTGTGAAATTAATAGTAATCAAATATAAGTAGAAAAGATATAAAATAGCTCAAAATATTATTATTTTAAAAGAAAACCGATTAAAATAAAAAAATAATTTCCTAATCAACATCCATTGGAGTATTAATCAAAACAATAGAAAATAAATAATATAGAGTATTAGAACAGTAATTTTAACATTACTAGTTTTGATATTAGAAACTTTTGATATCGTCTTTGGCAAATTTTAAACAATAATTAACATTCTTTACCATAGGTATACTGCCACACTTTAATTTGGTAAGTATCGGCTCTATGTAACAAATATATTATATTTATAAGTTATCTCTTAATCTAAATCACAAATGCTTAACTTACTAAATAACAACTTAAGGAATTAAATATCTATTATGATTATATTAACTGGATTGTTTGGAACGAGTCTGCATTCCTTGCTGGCTTTCAAAACTGTATGCAAAAAGACACAACAAATCGTAGACAGAGAATCCATACAAAGAGTATAGTAATTGTCCTATACAGGAAAAGAGAGCCCATTCGTGCGAAATCTGTCAACCGAGGAGTACTAGCGCCGTCTGGTGTCGTTTCGGCACAATATAAGAGAATGTTGCGTGCACGTATAACATGCACCTCTACATATACACTACTGTTCATGGTTTCATTACACTTTGTATAGATTAATTATCAACAACCAACAATGAATTAAACATTTACATTATTTAATGATAACTGCATAGTAACTAAATGCTTCAAATGTTTAATTTAACAGTCGTTGTTGATAATTAATCTAATATAAAGTGTGATTCATAATTTGTAAATAGGGAATTATCTACATTTTTTTAACATGAATGGAATTAAACACAAATAATTAGTACATTATTCTATATTTTTTGAACTTAAGGGAGATAGATCAAGATTTAACCTAGTTTTGACAATACAACACATAAAACTAATATTTTTATTATAATGTTTATATTATTAATAGATTAATAACACAGCTATGTCTATACAAAAATAGTAAACTTTGTTATTTTAATAAATAAATGAATTTATTTTAGTAAATGAATCATAACAAACTTTAAGATTACAACATATTAAGCTAATACTATAACGGTAAACTTAAACGGCTATAAGGCAATCCAAAGCTGTAACCACACTTGGCGTGGGTTTGCAACTGCAGTTATTAGCAAGATCAGTCCATCTGCTGATGTGTGTTTCCTCTGTCGCCTCTTACGATGACACCCACGGATGATATGGGTAGTGGATATTCTTAGACCGCCACTACACGGTAATCTAATATTTTTTACAATAAATGATTCATAAACACAGCTTTGATATAACAAAATATTAAACTAATGTCTAACAATAGAATTTTCACAAGACAAAATATGAAAATAACATTTTTTACAATAAATGATTCATAAACACAACTTTGTTAATACAAAATAAGAAATATTTTTATAATAACCTCCTCTATTGTATATAAAATGGTGTAAATATAAAATATAACAATAAAAAGAAAAATATACATGATCAGATAATCAATATATTGATCTTTCTAAAGGTCTAGATATAGGCCATTACTTATTAATAAATACCTTCCCGCTTGGAAAAAGTTTACAATATTTATATTAAAATACCGAAGGACTTCACTCTCATATTTTAAAAATGTGGGTGAGGCACGACTCACACAGGCCAACGCCGTGTGCGGTGAGTGCCAACCAACCAACGCATTGCGCCCGAAGAGGAACTAAAAGTTGGGACTGGACCGAGTCCACAGCAAAATAACTGGCGAAAAATAAGAGGCCTTGGTATTCATAACAGCTTTGACAATAGAAAATATGAAATAATATTTGTATAATTAAATATATGATTCATCATAACACAGCTTTAACAATCGCCTCATAAAGAGATATTTACCATATAGTTGCAACGCAGCGTGGGTTGCCAACCGCAACTTTTAATTTTAGTCGTTATTAGGAGACATTGCTGTCCATCTTCTGATTTGTTTCTCTGTCGCCTCTTAAGACACCTACGGGATGATATGGGGTGGTGGATATTCTTACTAGCCACACACACAAACTAACATTTTACAATAAACAATCATATAATACAGCATTCACAATACTAAGTATGAAACTAATATTTTAACAATAAATGATTCTTAACAGTTTAGACAATACAAATTATGAAACCAATATTTCTATAATAAGTTATTCTTAACAGCTTTCACAATACAAAATAAAATAATATTTTTACAATAAATGATTCTAAACAGCTATAACAAAACCTTCGCTGCAAATGTCATTTTTTGATCTTCTCAAATGCTACTTGCTTACTCATTTTTCTGCATTTGATAGCAAAGTACCAAAATCTTTTATAGTTTTCTAGACTTTAATTGAAATTTAAGTCTTCTCGCATGCTTTTGTAACAACTTATAATTTTTAGGGTATCCGATTCGTCTGTTTATCTGAAAAGTTTAATTTATACATTAGCTTTTCAAATTGAAATTTAAAATTTACAATAAATGTTGTAAATGATTATATTTTAGTATATGATATTCATACTAGACTATATTTGCTTCCCTACTAAGCAAATTGTTAGAAAATATTGTTTGATACTAAAATATAAGGAATTAAATATTATTTAAATCAGAAAACCTTATATAAAAAGATTAGAGGCCTTACATGAGCTGAAACAGCTAGATAAGCTAATTTTAGTCATTTCCATAGCGTAATGTCATATGGCATCGCTATGGAGTAATGAGACTGACATTGAAACTATCTTTGTTTTGCAGAAGAGGGTCATAAGAGCGATATATAACTTAGGTCCGAAGAAACTCCTTAGAGAAAAATTTAAAGAAATAAGTATATTAACTTTGGCCTCTCAGTATATATTTACAAAATTGTATGTATGTACACAAGAACAAACATAGTTTTAAAAAATAGCGATGTACATTCTGTAAATACTAGAAACAAGCACAAATTAGTTATTCTAGTTACTGACTCCAAAGAGCCAGTAATTCCTTCATGGGGCAATGTATACACTTAAGCCCCACAAAATATGCAGGCCTTATCTATCAAAAGTTTAAATTTTTATTAAGCAAAAAATTATTTAACAAACATTTATTATGCCACCAAGAGTACATGATTGATAATAACCTCTAGCAATGGGGTGATCACTACCATGGTGTTTCTGTTTTCATACTAATTGTATACAATACTTCAAAAGTCCCATCAGTTTTTGCTGGTTCCCCAGGACAAAGGTTTTTTCGGAACCAGTAGTAATAGTCAAAAATTACTTTTAATAAGAATTACATGTAATCTATATGTTAAAAATGATTCTATTATATTCTATTCTTATATACTATACCTTCATTAACATTTGTCTGTGATGATGAAGGCTAGTCATGTGGATGCAGACTGGGCACTGTGAATATTGAAAATTAAAATATTAATTTAATCACAGAATATAGTGACAGATGAAGATTGTTTCATCACTTTATTTCCTGAATCTTATCCAACCCACCTGCCAAGTGTGGCAATTGTTATAAATATCATCCTATGAGGAAGCCTATATTCAGCAGTGGTTTTTTTTTATAAAGACATAGATGTTTATCCCAACGCTTAAATCTACATACATGACACATTACAATTAAAGAAAAATAATTATACTGAATCGAGATGGCAGTAAGTTAGAAAAGGGGTTTCGAGAAAATGGTAATACACTTAAATAGCTACTTAAAACAGTAGTTAGAACCATACTGCCCTTTCGCCAAGGTTTTGAATTTTTTTATTTCTTTCAGCGGTAAAGGATGATATTGCTTTTAAAGATAAAATATTTTTGTTAGAACATGATGAGCAGTATGCATTAAATAGTGAAGAAAAGAACAAAAATGTACTAACTAACATATTTTATTTATAAAACTTTGTCAGTGAGATCAAAAATCACATATTGGTTCTTATTATTTGCCATAACAATTCTTAAAAATAGAAAACTTCTCTAAAATATACTTTCAAAACTTAAAGAATTATAGAGGTCAAAAATTATAATGTTATTTGGCACAAAATTATTCTCATTAACTTACAAAGAATATGAAAAGTTTTAACATAAAATTGTTTCAAAAGGACTATAAACAACAAAAATTGTATTAAAAGCACCTTAATGAAAAATAAAACTTATGCTTGATTCTTAATTAAAACACTGATAAGTCAACTTTTAGAATGTAAGTTGCTAGTGATCAAAAACTAGCCTACATTTTATCACATTCACCCATCGTATCTATCTTATTACAGTGTTAATTTTTCTTTGCTTTATTCCTCGATTGCTAAATTTTCAATTATTATTAATACAAATTTTCCCAAAAAGTCTGCAATTAGCAGATTTCAATGTTTTTGGAATTTGAATTATCTTTTTTCTGGCTCTTACAGGAAGTCTAGTCCAAGTTTAAGGTATTTCTTTTAATTTGAGGATTTTAACTGGTAAAAAAACTTTACTGGAAGTATTCTTGTGTTCATACAGAATACAGAACAAGAATATAATAGTACAGGGCACAGAAAATTCACTCTGTAAAATCATTTAAATAAATAGCGACTTGCTATGCATGAGAAAGCACCAGCTTCAAATAAAAAAATCATCAAAATCTGTTCACCTAGAAAACAGTTCTAAGGTAACTTTTGAAGTTGATTGAAAAAGAATATCTGACATACTGCCTCTCAGTTACCATGGCATATAGGCTGTAATAAATGATATATCTAATAATTATCTATCTGATAACCATCAGGTTTTTTAAAGGAAAAGGCATACAGTTTACCTAATGGTAGGTAGTAGTTAATAAAGTTATCAAGTTTATAAATTCGTAAGAACATTTTGTACACTTATTATATTGTATAACATATAAAATGATTTAAGTAGCCACTGTGTACTCAATTCGGAATTACACCCTATAGAGATTATAAAAACAGTTAAAACAGAATTTAATTACCTCACCACTTCTTTTTCTACATGTTGAGGCTGATTTGTATGATCTGGGTATGTAGTATTAGGAGCACATTCTGGGACACAGTAGTTGTGTTCTGTTTCAAGGAAATTTATGTTTTCCTTAAATACACCTGAAAAATAATGCAATGGAAATCTATAAAATACAAAGATTATTTATAACACCACAACTATTTATTTATAAATATGCTTGACTTTTGAGGTCATGACAAATTATTGATGAGTAGGGTGGAAGCCCTAATACCAGCCACGCCCTAATTCCAGCCTCTTCGAATTTTTACTTGTAAATATGATTTAGTAGTCAAATATTGTTGTTTAAAAATTCTTGAACTAAAGTATATTTTAAAATTACCACACAGTTATAAATCTAAGAGTGTTAAATTAAAAATCAAAACACGCAACGGAAAACGCTCATTTTCCTAATTTTTAGTTACGGTCCCATAAAATTAATATATTTTACATTAGCTCATCTTTAGGCTTTTGATTTGTATAAATATGACTATAGACATAGTAGTGCAGTTTTTTTTTTATATTTACATGTTTTCTTAGTGGAAATTTATGGGGCTGTAATTAGATATAGGAAATACATGAGATGTCAGTCAGGCTGATATTTGGTTTGACGTACCTAAAGAAGTACCTAATTTCAGCCACAATATAAATCAGGGCTGTCATAAACTGGAATAAATACTAATTTAACTTATTAAAGTTAAGGAATTTATCACCAATTCGCTATATGTCTAAAATTGGTTTTGATTTTAAAGTTTAGCAAAAGGTGTACTTGCTTTTCCATCAGACTTTTGTTATATGTTAAGAACATTATATATTTACTTATTTTTGAGAAAGACAAAAACAAGCAATAAATATAATTAACTATAACTTAGAAATACTAATTTTATTAATTAAGAACATAAATGAAAACTCATAACAAGGAAAGTGATTCAGGAACATGCTGCGGCAGTTAATGGAGAAGGATGTTCAGTAGTGGACTTGTGGGGCTGAAATGATGAGAAAGATCTGAAAACTTTAATTATTAAATTATAAGAAATTGATGCTACATAGTTTTATCATAATTTGCTTTAATTAATTATTTGAAAAGAAAAATGCAACTGCTTAAAGCTAAAATACACTAAGGTGGTAAAACATTAAAATAAAATAATTTTTGTCATCTGTCTTAATACATATTCCATGCTTGTACACAGGTAAAGAGCTTGTGACATGCATGATTCAAAATTAAAAGTTGTTATGAATTTATTTCTGTGCCCTAAAACTTACCTACAATAGGTACCTATAAAAACTCAAAAGGAAGGAACACAAAGGATGACATTCGGACAGGGTGGCTGGAATTTGTCATATAATGCTTTTTTGCTTATCATTGTTTTTAAAATTGTTCCCGAAATTATATAATAGTAAATAAATGTTCATTACATTTTTGGACAAATAACTTATCGATTAAAATAAATGTATAAAAATATTGAGTGTTAATTAAAATAGCAAGAATTTTTAAAGTTGAAATTTGCACTAAAAGGCTGGTAATAGGGGCATCCACCCTAATTGCACTGACCCTTTGTTTCTGCGAGATGAATTTAATGTAATTAGTATAGAATATAAATCATTTTTCCCCCCACATACACATTCAATCAATGTGACATCCACATAAAGTATCTTATTCTACGATTTAAACATATACATGTTAATTATATTGTTTTAATTTAAAAGTCACCTTCAAGATACAATGTTGGAACAGCTGTTATGGTTAAATGATGACCTGTAGTTTTGTAATTCGATTCAAAGTGATAATCACACATCTTTTTAGTTATTATATTTATTATTATTTTCATTGGTTCTAATCTATTTCCAAATTGCGACATCCAAATATGGAACATGTCAGACCGCTTTACGGGATGAGGAAACCTATGCATATATGCACCTGATAATGAACATGTTCTATTAGTTTAACAGTGTGAAAATTAATATTTATATTAAATTGTAATTGCAATTAACCTTCCACAATTTGTTTTGATTGTTTTTAAAATGTTGATCGCATTCGTTGAATTATCAATATGTATAAGTGATAGGTTTTAAATATTTTTACCTAATTTGTCGCATCCAAAAACACAAATCTCTTTTCGATATCGTAAGAACGAAATAACAGTAATGAATGGAATGTAACAAAAATATTAATAAGAAAGAATAAAGAAAATTATTAGGTTAATAAATAAACTAAAGTTATCGATGCTTATGGGCACTCTTAGAAAATGGCGCTCAAAGAGTATAGTAACTGTCCTATACAGGAAAAGAGAGCCCACTCGTGCGAAATCTGTCAACCGAGGAGTACTAGCGCCGTCTGGTGTCGTTTCGGCACAATATAGTGAGAATGTGTGCGTGCGTATAACACATACACCTCTACATATACACTACTGTTCATGGTAATTCATTACACTTTATGTACTAGGATTAATCATCAACAACCAACAGTGAATTATACATTTGAAACATTTTTTAAAGATAACTGCATGGTAACAAAATGCTTCAAATGTTTAATTTAACAGTCGGTTGTTGATAACTAATCCTAATACATAAAGTGCGATTCATAATTTGTAATAGGAATTAACTACGATTTTTTTAACATGAATGGAATTAAACACAAATAATTAGTACATTATTGTATATATTTTTGAATTTAAGGAGATAGATAAAGATTTAACCTAGTTTTGACAATACAACACATAAAACTAATATTTTATTCTAATGTTTATATCATTAATAGATTAATAACACAGCCTATACAAAAATAGTAAACTTTATTATTTTAATAAATGAATCATAACAAACTTTAACATTACAAAATATTAAGTTAATACCATAACGGTAAACTTAAACGGCTATGAGGCAATCCAAAGCTATAACCACGCTTGGCAAGTGGTTTGCAACTGCAGTTATTAGGAAGATCAGTCCATCTGCCGATTTATTTCCCTCTGTTGCCTCTTACGATGACACCCACGGGATAATAATATGGGGTAGTGGATATTCTTAGATCGCCACTATACGATAATCTAATATATTTTTACAATAAATGATTCATACACAGCTTTGATATAACAAAATATTAAACTAATGTCTAACAATAAATTTTCAAAAGACAAAATATGAAAATAACATTTTTTACAATAAATGATTCATAAACACTTTGTTAATACAAAATAAGAAATATTTTTATAATAACCCTCCCCCTCTATTGTATATATAAAATGGCCGTCTATAAAATATAACTATATTAAAAAAAATACGTGATCAGATAATTAATAAATTGATCTTTCTAAAGGTTCTAAAGGGCTAGATATAGGCCATTACCTATTAATACCATTATTAATTGATATCTTCCCACTTGGAAAAGGCTTACAATATTTATATTAAAATACCCGATACAAGGACTTCGCTCACTCACATTTTAAAAAAATGTCGGGGAGGCACACGGCTTCACACAGGCCAACGCCGTGTGCAGTGAGCGCCAACCAACCAACGCGTTCCGCCCGATGAGGAACTAGAAGTTGGGACTGGACCGTAGTCCACAGCAAAATAACTAGCGAAGAGGGCTTGGCCCCTTGGTATTCATAACAGCTTTGACAATAGGAAATATGAAATAATATTTGTATAATTAAATAAATGATTCATCTTAACACAGCTTCCACAATCGCCTCATAGAAGAGATATTTACCATAGTTGCAATGGTTGGCTAGTGGGTTGCCAACCGCAGCTTTTAATTTTAGTCGTTATTAGGAAGACATTGCTGTCCATCTTTTGATTTGTTTCCCCCTGTCGCCTCTTAAGACACCTACAGGATGATATGGGGTGGTGGATATTCTTACTGCGCCACACACAAACTAACATTTTTACAATAAACAATTCATATAACACAGCATTCACAATACAAAGTATGAAACTAATATTTTAACAATAAATTATTCTTAACAGCTTAGACAATACAAATTTTGAAACCAATATTTTTATAATAAGTTATTCTTAACAGCTTTCACAATACAAAAATAATATTTTTTACAATAAATGATTCTAAACAGGTCTTACAAAACAAAGCATAAAAATAATATTTTTTACAATAAATGATTCTAAACAGCTCTTACAAAACAAAGCATAAAAATAATAATTTTGACGTGACAACGTCTTATAAATTGGTTTGCCGGGTGACACTTCAAGAAACTGCGTTACGCTCCGCTCACGTTATGCGCTCACAATGAGAGCGAGTGAGGCACGCGTCCCTTCCACTGGCATGGTTAGCCCGCCTAAGAGCGAGAGAGACAGACATAATAAAATTATTTTACCACTCAAAGTCGTTGTCACGAAACTTTCGCCCGTATACCGACTTTACAGGCAACCAATTTTTTACAATAAATGATTCATAAACAGTTTTGACAATACAAAATATGAAACATATTTTACAATAAATGATTCTAAACAGCTATAACAAAACCTTCAGCTGCAAATGTCATCTTTTGGTGATCTTCTCAAATGCTACTTGATTACTCATTTTTCTGCTTGATAGACGAGTCCTAAAATCTTTTATAGTTTTCTAGACTTCTTTAATTGAATTTTAAGTCTTCTCGCGTGCTTTTATAACAACTTATAATTTTTAGAGTAGTATCCGATTTCGTCTGTTTATCTGAAAATGTTTAATTTATATATTAACTTTTTCAAATTGAAATTTAAAATGTAGATATTTACAATAAATGCTGTAAAATGATTATATTTTAGTATATGATATTCTTATACTAGACTATATTTGCTTCCCTACTAAGCAAATTGTTAGAAAATATTGTTTGATACTAAAATATAAGGAATTAAATATTCAAATCAGAAAACTTTATACAAAAAAAGATTAGAGGCCGAAACAGCTGGATTAGTTAATTTTAGTCATTTCGGCAATGCATACACCTAAGCCCCACAAAATATGCAGGCCTTATCTATCAAAAAGTTTAAAATTTTTATTAAACAAAAATTGATTAACAAAGATTTATTATGCTACTAAAGAGTACATGATTGATAATAACCCCTGACAATGGGGTGATCACTACCATGCTGTTTCTGTTTTCATACTAATTGTATACAATACTTCAAAACAAAAGTTCCATCGATTCTTGTTGGATCCCCCAGAACAAAGGTTTTTTGGAACCAGTAGTAATAGTAAAAAATTAATGATTTCTTATATTTACACGAACACTACACATTGAATAAAACTAAAGAATTACCTGTAATTCATTTGTCTGTGATGTTGAAGGCTGGTCATGTGGATGCAGATTGGGCGCTGTGAATATTGAAAATTAAAATATTAATTTAATCACAAAATATAGTGACAGATGAAGATTGTTTCATCACTTTAATTCCTGAATCTTATCCAACCCACCTGTCAAATGTGGCAATTGTTATAAATATCATCATATGAGGCAATCTATGGGGAAGCCTATATTCAGCAGTGGTTTTTTTATAAAGACATAGATATTTATTCCAACGCTTAAATACACACATGACACATTACAATTAAAGAAAAAATATTATACTGGATCGAGATGGCAAAGTTAGAAAAGGGGTTTCGAGAAAATGGTAATACACTTAAATAAATAGCTATGTAAAACAGTAGTTAGTACCATACTGCCCTTTCGCCACGGTTTTGAATTTTTTTATTATTTCATTGCACAGTAAAGGATGTTATTGCTTTTAAAAGTAGCAATTCCATATTTTGATAGAACATGAGCAGGTTGACTGGCAGAGAATGCTTAGCATTAAGTCCGCTTTTGTTCCTTTACTTTATGTGTAAGGTTCAATAAAGTTTAAATAAATAAATAAATATGCATTAAATAGTGGAGAAAAAAAAAATGTACTAACATATTTTATTTATAAACTTTATCAGTGTGATCAAAAATCACATATTGGTTCTTATTATTTGCCATAAAAATTCTTAAAAATAGAAAACTTCTCTAAAAATATACTTCTTAGCAAAACTTAAAGACTTAATCATAGAGATCAAAAATTATAATGTTTATAATTATAGTGTTATTTGGCACAAAATTATTCTCATTAACTTACAAACAACATGAAAAAGCTCTTTAACATAAAATTGTTTCAAAAGGACTTCTACAAACAACAAAAAAGTCATTAAAAGCACCTTAATGAAAAATAATACTCAAACTTAATTAAGAATCATTGACAAGTACAACTTTTAGAATCAGTGTAACCTGGGAGATTATACCAACTTATGCTGTTTCAAAAACTAGCCTACATTTTATCACATTCACCGATCGTATCTATTATTATTTAATTACAGTGTTAAATTTTATTTGCTTTATTCCTCGATTGCTAAATTTTCAACATTATTATTAACACAAAATTTTCCCAAAAAAGTCTGCAATTAGCAGATTTACAGACACAGATTTTAAATTATCTTTTTCCTTTTATCAGTAATGGCTCTTTCAGAAAGTCTAGTACAAGGTTGGGGTATTTTTAATTTAAGGATTTTCACTGGTAAAAAACTTACTGAAGTATTCTTTGTGGCAAATTATACAGAAGCACAGAATACATAATAGTACATGGCACAGAAAATTCACTCCATAAAATCATTTAAATAAATAGCGACTCTTACATGAGAAAGCACCAGCCCAAATAAAAAATTAAAAGAATCATCAAAATCTGTTCACCTAGAAAACAGTTCTAAGGTAACTTTTGAAGTTGGTTGAAAAGAAATATCTGACATACTGCTCTCGGTTACCACGGCAGTATAGACTGTAATAAATGATATATCTAATAATTATCTATCTGATAACCATCAGGTTTTTAAGGTGAAAAGGGCAAGTGAGCATACAGTTTACCTAATGGTAGGTTAGTAGTTAGTAAAGTAGTTAAAGTTTATAAATCTCAAGAACATTTTGTACATTTATTATATTGTATAACATATGATATGATTTAAGTGGCCAAGTACTCAATTCCAAATTACCACCCTATAGAGATTATAAAATAAACAGTTAAAACAGAATTTAATTACCTCTTTCACCACTCAACTTCTTTTCTACAGGTTGAGGCTGATTTGTATGATCTCAGGTATGATTAGAGCATATATTCTTGGGACACAGTAGTTGTGTTATGTTTCAAGGAAATTTATGTTTTCCTTAAATACCGTGAAAAATAATGCAATGGAAATCTATAAAAACACAAAGATTATTTATAACACCACAACTATTTATTTATAAATATGCTTGACTTTGAGTGGTCGCGTGACAAATTATTGATGAGTAGGGTGGATGCCTCTAATACCAGTCTTTTCGACTTTTTACTGTAAATAAGATTTCTAGTAGTCTTAACTACAAATATTGTCGTTTAAAAAATTCTTCGTAACTAGAGGAAAGTATATTTCAAATATTACCACACAGTTTCTAAGAGTGTTAAATTAAAAATCAAAACACGCACGCAACGGAAAACACTCATTTTCCTAATTTTTTGACAAGTTATGGTCCCGATAAAATTAAGGATATTTTACATTAGCTCATCTTTAGGCTTTTTGATTTGTATAAATATGACTATAGACATAGTAATGCAGCTATTTTTTTTTATATTTACAAGTTTTTTGTTTCCTTTTAGTGGAAATTAATGGGCTAATTAGATATAGGAAATGTATTTACGTACCTAATAAGAAGTACCTAATTTCAGCCACATAATATAAATCAGGGCTGTCATAAACTGGAATAAATACCATTAATTAGAACATAATTTATTTTAAGGTTAAGGAATTTATGACCAATCGTCTATGTCTTAAAATTGGTTTTAATTTTAAAGTTTAGCATAAGGTGTACTTGCTTTTCCTTCAGACATTTGTTATATGTTAAACACCTTATATATTTACTTATTTTTGAGAAAGACAAAACAAACAATAAATGTAATTAACTATAACTTAGTAATACTAATTTTATTATAACTTAAGAACATAAATGAAAACTCATAACAAGGAAAGTGATTCAGGAACATGTTGCGGCAGTCAATGGAGGAGGATGTTCAGTAGTGGACTTGTGAAGGGCTGAAATGATGAGGAGATTCGAAAACTTTAATGATTAAATTATAAGAAATTGATGTGCTACATAATTTTTATCATAATTTGCTTAAAATTGTTTAGTGTTAAAAGAAAATGCAAACTTGCTTAAAACAATAGTATAAGGAGTAAAACATTAAAATAAAATAATTTTTGTCATCTGTCTTAATACATATTCCATGCTTGTGACACAGAGTTAAAGAGCTTGGACATGCATGATTCAAAATTGTTGTTACAATTTATTCTGTGCACCAAACCACCTACAATAGGTAATGATAAAAAACTCAAAAGGCATAACCCATGCTATGCTGGCATTAGGTACACAGGACGACATTTGGTACAGTGGCTGGAATTTTAGCCATTACGCATTTTTTGCTTAACATCGTTTATAAAATTGTTCTTGAAATAATAATTGTAAATAAATGTTCATTACGTTTTGGATAAATAACTTGAGTGCTAATTAAAATAGCAAGAATTTTTAAAGTTGAAATTGGCATTAAAAGGCTGGTAATAGGGCATCCACCCTAATTGCACTGACCTTTGTTTCTGTGAGATGAATTTAATATAATTAGAATAGAATATGAATCATTTTTCTCCCCACACATTCAATCAATGTGACACCTACATACAGTATCTAATTCTACCATTTAAACATATACATGTTAAATATATTGTTTTAATTTAAAACTCACCTTCAAGATACAAAGTTGGAATAGCTGTTATGGTTAAACGATGACCTGTAGTTTTGTAATTCGATTCAAAGTGATAATCACATATCTTTTAGTAGTAGCAATGGTTTTTTATTCTATTTCTAATCTATTTCCAACTTTCGACATCCAAATATGGAACATGTCACTTTACGGGATGAGGAAACCTATGCATAAATGCACCTGAAAATGAACATGTTCTATTAGTTTAACAGTGTGAAATTGTAATTGCTACTAACCTTTCCACAATTTGTTTTGATTGTTTTAAAAGGTTAACCGCATTCGTTGAATTATCAATATGTATAATCGATAGTGTTTTCTATTTCTTACCTAATTTGTCGCATCCAAAAACACAAACTTTCTTGATTGATAGTGGCAGTAAGAAATAACAGTAATGAATGGAATGTAACAAAAATATTAATATGAACAAAGAAAATTATTAGGTTAACAAACTAAATCTCATGATCGTGATGGCGCTCATAGAAAAAAGCTGCTGTTTACCATAGAATCGTTGTTGACGTTTGGCGCCATTTTTAATAAATGGCGTCAAACTTTTTGCGAAACGTCGTGAGGGAGCCTGTTTCCATACATTTTAGACTTTAAATTTTAGTACCAACTTTCTCCTGATGGCGCTGTTGAGTCTCCAGCACAGAACACAATTACCCAGTATCTCTATCATAGATAAATAAATATGTAGCAAGCTACAGATACGACAGTGACTATTAGTCAAGTTTCCAACTACGCGTTTTGGCGCTGCAGTCGCCTATTTTGACAGATGAGTAATGACTATACAAATTCAGTATAGCTATGTATAACTTAGTGATTGCAAGCAACATCCTTCAAATCATCGATATCGATATTTAGTGATGTTCTCATTTTATCGATATCGACGTAAGGGTACATAATATACTTCTATTAAAATATTACTTAATGAAACAATTATAATACATAAACATTTATTTTTATTCAAGCACACCAATATCATATACATACACACGTAATCTTAGGATTAAATTAAAGGTACATTAGGTTATATTAAAATGTACATAACATTGTATAGAGGTACAATTTGACGAAAACAGAGAATATTTAAATAAAGCAAATAGCAAATTAAAATAATTAAACCACATGAATCATATTTAATCATAGTGCTCAATATTTTACTTTAAGTTACTTTTTATATTAATTTTAAAACAGCTATAATTCAAATAGTTATGCATTAAGTGAGTACCTTTCCTGTATAAGGAACTTTTCGCTAGGGTATGCTAAATATTATTTGGTCTATATAACATTTGTTTGTTAGGCAAGACAAACATTTTTCCAAAAGTTTTAGTGTTTGGAGCTTTGTTTCATTAGTAGAAATCCTATTAATTTTCATCTAGGGTAAACCTGGCCATTTTGTTTTTTTTTAAATTGTTTTAATTATATTAATAATAAAGTTATTTGTTTAACATTCAACTTCTATATTTTGACAGAAATTGGACATTAAGCAAGCCTTGTGAGGCTTAGTCACCTAAAGGGTCAGTCACAATCTTTGTCAAAATTTTAATATTTTTAATTTTTCCTGAATATCCTTCAATATTTTATTGTTTATGTTGCACCAATTGTGCCCATGTAACCTAATTAAAATTTTGATGAAAAAGTTTTTTTACAATTAAGGCATGCTTATTACATCTTAGCCAGGAAAAACTATAATACAGTTATAATTCAAATACTTATGAATAAAGTGAGTACCCTATACAAGATAAGTAATTTTTCGTTAGGTATGGCAAATTATTATTTTTCAACAATTTATACTCTACTCTCTATTTTATGTAAGAATGAATATTTGTCTATGTACTGCTAATGTTTTGATGCAATCCTTACAACGAATACCTTTAGATATTTTCCGACAAATGTATCCAGCAGTGTAAGCTGAGCAGTGGTCATTAATTTTTTCCATGACTACATCACCCACCAGCAATTTTTCTCTTGAACTTGCTTGTGAAGAGGATAGGAGATCTCGGAAAACATTGGGAGTGTTTTCAGAGTAATTTTCTTTATGATTATGAACATTTTTGAAAAGAACACTTTATAACATTTAATAATGTGTTTCCATAATCCTCTTCGCAATTAGAGAATTTCGAATGTTGGCTAACCATGTTAGATAATATCAGATATTTAGGCATATATAAATATGTTTGCATCTAGGTCAACATTCTATAATTTATAGCTATTATACATCCAAAATAAATTTCTAAAGGGTCTTGGTTACTATTTTTGGATAATAATATTCTACATTATACTGTTCAAATAATAATTTGGAGACCCTTATAAAACTTTCAAGTTATCCATCCTTGTCGGGATGGCACTCGCACAAGTCGAGGTTTTCCTACTTGTATAGCATGTTACTATATAGCATGGTGTCTACAAAACCATTTTTTTTTTTAATTTTATTAATGGCTTCTATCCAAAAATTGTGATGTTGTGAATTTTGTTTAACCACTCGCCGTAACTTTCCTCATTGCACACCACCGGTAGTCATTGACGCCAGTGTGTAAAAATTCAACAACTTCTGCTGTTGAGGCCGTTGCGTCAGTTTGCATAATGAAAATAATCTGAAAAAAAAAAAGTACTTTTAATTTAATTGCTTTTACAGTTATTACCTGCAAGTCTTTCCTTAAAAGACACTTCTTATTTGCTTACAACAACAGACTTTGTTACCCTTTATACAATTGTAGTGGGGCTCACGGTATCCACTAATGTAATACCAATTATAAATTTAATGCAGTAATAAACAGGACTTTGAAGATACAGGCTGTCTCATTTAATAACGTCATTGCAGTATAGAATAGAATAGAATAATTTTTTTCAATATAGATTACATGAGTAATTTTATTGAAAGTCATTTTTACTTTACCACTGGTTCGAAAAAACCTCTGTCCTGGGAAGAACCAGCAAGAAACCCAGCGGGACTTTTTTTTAAAGTAAATTTTACATTAATGGTTGTACAAACTATTTAAGTACAAAATTTATTTTAGAAACTGTTGGTAGCGACCACCTCATTCCAGGGTTATTATCAATCATGTATTCATTTATACTATAATAACCCTTTTATACAGTTTCAGCTTAACAAAACATTTAAACTTGGTAATAGAGAGGCTGTACACTTTCCGGGACCTTTTTGTAATAGCGTATACATTGCCCCAAGAATGAATTACTAACTCTGTGGAGTCGAGAATCTGGTATCACTAGCTTTGTTTGTTCCTAGTGTTTACAGAATGTATATCACTTTTTTTACTAAAACTACCTTTGTTTTTGTAAACATACATTAAATTTTCGTAAATATACTGAGAGGCCGAAGTTAATATATTTATTTCTTGAAATTTATCTCTAAAAGACTCTCTCGGTTTTAGGTTGTAAATAGCTCTAATGACCTTCTTCTGTAAAACGAAATAGTTATTAAATCAGCCGCATTTCCCCATAACAAAATCCCATAAGACATTATGCTATGGAAATAACTAAAATAAACTAATCTAGCTGTCTCGACACTAGTGAGACCTCTAATCTTTTTTACAGCATGGGCTGCAGAACTTAATCTGCTTGCTAGTTTGATATATGGGGGCCCCACTGAAGCTTTGCGTCGAGAGTGATGCCAAGAAAAAGGTGGATTCAACAGGGCTCAGATCTTCCCATTTAAAAACACATTGGTACCCAGATTTTTAAGATTCGTTGTTGTAAATTTAATACATTTAGTTTTACCGTTTAAATGTAGATTATTAACGTTAAACCAATGCACTAATTTTGATATAGCATTATTCACTTCGTCACATTTAAATGATTGACGTTTAAGTTTAAAAATCAAGGTCATCAACAAATACTATATCATGATTATCCCTACAAGGGAAGGTAAGTCATTAATATATACCAGAAATAGGAAATGGCCGAGAATCGAGCCCTGAGGACACCCATTAGTACAGGTGACCCGGAAGAACTTTACCATTGATAATAACTTTCTGCATTCTATTACTTAAATATGAAATAATAAGTTTAAGCGCTGTGTTCTTGACACCATAGTACTGTAGCCTTGATTAATGTCTCATGGTGAACACAGTCGAAGGCCTTGGAAAGGTCACAAATATACCCAAAGCATCCTCCGAATTCTCCCATGCACAAAAAATATGTTTAATAAGCTCAACTCTAGCGTCAGTTGTCGAGCGACCCCTTGTAAAACCGAATTGATTTTTATGTAGCAATTTATTAATATTAAAGCAACTTAAGATCTGATCTAAAATTATTTTTTCAAAATTTTACTAAATGTTGGTAGTACAGAAATCGGTCTAAAATTGGCGGGGTCTAATGTACTACCAGATTTAAATAAAGGTATGAATACTATGTTTCATTAAATCAGGCACACTAGATTCGACGCTTGTATTAAATATAGTGGCTAGATAAGGTGCTATTATATCTATTATATGTAAAATAACTTTAACGGAAATCCCCCATAAGTCTGCCGTTTTCTTAACATCAATAGTTTTAAAATATTTAACGATATCTTTTGGCAATACTCTATGGAATTTAAAAGTATTTGAACAAGCCTTTACATTTTGTTTAAGCAATGATTCGGCGACAGTAGGAGAAGAATTTAATGATTTTGTTGTCAAAAAAGGAACATCAGTAAAATGTTTCTCAAAAGCTATAGCAACTTCTTGATCAGATCGAGATCAGATCAAACTATTGTTAATATTCAATTGAAAATCCGAGTTGCGCGGTTTGACCTTGCCCGTTTCACTATTTATTATTCTCCAGGTCATTTTAATTTCGTTGGATGCAGTTTTAAATTTGTTACTTAAATGTTAAGCCTTAGCTGTGGAGCAGACTTTTTTAAATATTTTAGAATATATTTTTACATAATCTCTAAATATAACACTAGTATTATATGATCTTTCATTATAAAGCTCATATAACTTTCGCCTACTTTTATAAATTCCTACTGTCGCCCATTCATTCAATGATTTGCGACTGTTAAAAGAGAAAGTTTTAGAAGTAAATATTCTACAAAATTCACAAGTTATAATTTTAAATAACATACCATACAAATAATTAGCACTATTTTTAAATGAAAGTGATGGAAGTCTTTTTATTATATCACTTCTAAACCTCTCCAAGCGATGGTCATTTATTGGAACAAACACAACTTTCTTATTTTTCTGTTTTTTGTGTATGTAAGGCAATGATACCAACTGTCCACAGTGATCTGAACTTAAATTTTGAATAATTGATTTATGCAAGGGCTTAATATCTGTAAAAATATTATCTATACAGGTCGCACTAGGCCCAGCAATACGTGTTGGTTCTAAGAATAAATTAACAAGATTATACGATTTAAACAATGAGCTAAACTTAATACTAATGGAAGAAGTTTCAAGGAGATTGATGTTAAAGTCTCCACATATTACAACAGACTTGTTCTGTTTACTAAGTTTGAGCAAAACTTCTTCCACAATTCTTTCAAAATAGTCATAAGTAGCACATGGGGGTCTGTAAATACTTACAACAATGAGGTGCTCGAACTCGACACAAGCCATTTCTACAGTTCGCTCAACAGAGAGGCTCACAATATCCTTACGTTCTTTATATAATAATGATTTATCTGCTAATATTAAGGAGCCACCACATAATCTTTTTTCTCTATTGAAGGAACTAACCACCTGGTGATTTCTGAAATTAAACATGAAATTATAATCTTTTAGCCAATGTTCAGTAATACAAAGGATATGTATATTGTTACTATTTAAAAACAATTCAACTTCCAATTCTTTGCCCATCATGCCTTGTATATTTTGATGCACCAGGTGTAAACAATTTTTATTACTTATTTGTGGGCTACATTCAAAATTAATTAAACTCTTATTATTGCTAGAGATTGCCTCTATTGTCGCATTTACTAATTTAAATTAGTTGGAACTGATTCCAAATTAAATGTCAAATGATTATCATGCTCAATAAAAGCAGTCTTGGTAGCCAAAAACTTGGCTGAGTTAAAAAGTAAATAATAAGATAGCACATTTGCTACCAGTCTTAAATTATATTTGGATAGGTAATACCTATCTTTTGTCCAAAACTTTTTTATTAAATTATTTATGTCAATTAAATGAAATTTGTCATTATTATCACAATTATATGTCAAATTTAAATTATTGTTACATATTAAATTATTCATTTGTATATTTAAATTATGTCTTAGATTATTTTCCTATTATAATCCCTGTATGTGCTGTATCCCTGTATCCCTGCATCTGCAGTGTGAACAAGACAATTTTGTGTACATTTAAGTTATTAAGTTGTTCAATATATCTTAATAACTGTTTGTTGTTTACACTGCCTCTTCTGCCAACAAAAATTATTATTGTACTATTTGGGCAAAATTTAGTAACTATAATTTTATTTAGGATGTCACTAAAAGATGCTCCAGGCATGCAGCAATTTGTAACTTTTTGTCCCTTTAAAGAGTTATTTAAAGTTATGCCTAGATTTTTTCCCATGTCATCGCTATACATAATTATATTATTTTTGTTAATATTTGAGTAATTTTTTATTTTAAGCTCCTCTGCTATGGCACTGTCATAGAGTTTTGGTGGTGGTATAATATTATCAGCACACACCGACTCTGAAGAAGCTGGTATTGAATGCTGACACTCACATTGATGTTTAACTAAGGAGTCAAAACGCTCCTCATTATATTTACATGTCTTTACCAGATTATCCATAGCCAGTATGTGTTCTTTAATTTCGTTTTGGGCTGATTTATATTTATTGGACACAGTTTGAAGGAGTTAGTAAGTGATAATATTTCTGATTTAAGGCACTTTATGTCAGTCTCATAACATTTTTTATGTTATCCACCTCAATTGAATACAACTTTGTGAGCGGCTGTAAGTAAACCTTTACTGTCCTGTCTCATCCTAGTTATTTACTGTGCTTGTTTCTTTATGGCTCTTGTCGTAACTTTTGAACTAAAATCGTTGAAAGTTATTTGACTTCTGCACAAAACTTGGCAGTTATTTATTAAGGGCCTATACTACCTCAAATGGCTTAGCATGATCCTCCGTTATGCCGAAAATACTGCAGCATTGATTTTGAAATAAATATATGGTGAAGTTAAGGATTAATGTTAAGTATGTCTAACATAGACGAAAACACGATTCCATAAAATTTTCTCGATAGAAAAAAATCAAAGTTACCTCAAACTGAAAAATAAACCGCTGGTATTCAAAACATACTTCAAATTAGATCATGAAACTTTGCATACTAACTGAACTAACTATAAAGCAGGGCTTATGTTTTTTACTTTTTTTAATTATCATTATTTTCACCGTAAAAGGAAATTACCTAAACTTTCGTCGTTTTAAAGCTTGTTCCCTGCCGCCCGACACCGCCACTCACTCTCGCTTCGGCTTTCGAACGGAGAGCTGTGTCGCTTGCGCTCAGAACACACATCACGCAACAGGACGACGTAAAATTAAAATATTGAAATAGATACTTAGGTTTATAGTGTTGGCGCAATGAAATAAGCGTAATAAAAATAACAAGCGACTGGGTTGGCGTAAAGAAACGTATGATAAACGTAATGAAGTAAGTATCTACCGACCTATCTACTTTCAGTATTAGTGATTACAAATATGTAGAAATTTAGCATATGACACGTTTGGTGCAGTGGCTAAGCGATTGGTTGCTGCGCTACTAGACACACAGGTGTTTTGATGGAAGATTTGTGTTTGTAAACACACCGTCCACAATTCAGGAGAAATCGTGCGAGCAACTTTTATAAAAAAAAAGATAAAAAGTTACCTAAATAGGTTTGTTTTGTTTTGACAATATACAACAAAATATAGGTATCTATGTAGTAATTGTTTTTATAACGTTGCCCTACTCCAGGATTTCTCCTGAATCGAGAGACGGTGCGATTACAAACACAAATTTTCACAACTATCTGTAGGTCATAAAAATATTTGTTCCGTATGGAATCGAACCCGCGACCCGAAGTGCAGAAGCCAAGCACTTAGTAATAAAAATATAGGTGTGTTCAGGTACCTACCATCTAACTATAAAGAAATAAAACTGTAACTTACTTATCCGTCCTTACGTTATCGTTACCCCGTGGCGCACAGCCTTAGCAATGAGTTGCTGCGCTGGAGTCCGTGGGTTCGAATCCACCGGAACAAGTATCTGGATGTTTGTCCTGTGCAATTTATTATTTGTAAACTACCACCATAATACAGGAGAAAATCCTAGTGTGGGGTAACGTTTTAAAAACTTATCCGACTATAGTGCTCTACTACATACATAAAAATTATGAACCTATTGAGTACTGACGTACCTTGATAGTTTAGCTTTAGCTAAATTATTAATAAATTATTAAATTATTATAGGTCGCCACCATGCTGGTTCTATAAAATTCATTAAAAATTGTAACATAATAAATTAAAATACAATAATCTATATTGAATAAAAATCATTCATTTCATTTCATTCATACCTATCTACCTACCCTGCCCTACCTACCTATCCCCCTACCTACCTACATACTTACCTACCTATCCATCTTATATTTATAACAAACCTTGTCCTAAAAATCACGATTCATTTATATATATATATATATATATATATATATATATATATATATATATATATATTTAAAGCAGTAAAGTACCTATATTAGAATTATTTTGTCCGTGCAGTTTGGGTCATAAATCATCGGAGTATTTCGCTCTCTCCCACTCACGGGCCTTAGGGGCGAGCATAGTGATGCGTATTATTGTTGTTGATAAGCGTTATCGATAGTGTATTTAGTTTTTCATTATTTGGGTTAGTGATAAAATGAAAAAAAAATAGATAAAACAACGTATTTATTAAAGAAAGTGAAGTGAAAATGTTAAAACATTGTTGATAACAACACGTGCTTGTGCTATATATGGTGCCAACAGGCAAAATATTATTTTGAATAAATTCTGCCGTTTTGGTACAAAACAAAGGAGTAGCCATTGTGTCACTAAAGAAATTCATAGAGCGAATGCGCAAAAACAAATTTCTTAGATATATGTACTAAATTATCATTGCACTAATTTGCAGGTATTAGGCGGGGTAATAATGTAAAACAAATGACTCATAACATAACAATGTCGCACCATCCTTGTATACCGCACCGACGCCGTGTACCTGCCTTTGATGATTCATTTGTTGTTATCGGAATGGCGTTGCG
Organism: Parnassius orleans; assembly: GCA_029286625.1. NCBI lineage: Eukaryota > Metazoa > Arthropoda > Insecta > Lepidoptera > Papilionidae > Parnassius > Parnassius orleans. Next base: position 91 of record JAGSMP010001644.1, on the reverse strand, counting down.
CCCGCGCAAAATGCTCACCGCCCTAGCCGGGCTGAGGCCGAGCTATGATTTATGACCCCAACTGCACGGACAAAATAATTTTACTATAGTA
>JAGSMP010001643.1:0-79281 GCA_029286625.1 Parnassius orleans | reverse complement strand
GCCCTACCTACCTATCCCCCTACCTACCTACATACTTACCTACCTATCCATCTTATATTTATAACAAACCTTGTCCTAAAAATCACGATTCATTTATATATATATATATATATATATATATATATATATATATATATATATATATTTAAAGCAGTAAAGTACCTATATTAGAATTATTTTGTCCGTGCAGTTTGGGTCATAAATCATCGGAGTATTTCGCTCTCTCCCACTCACGGGCCTTAGGGGCGAGCATAGTGATGCGTATTATTGTTGTTGATAAGCGTTATCGATAGTGTATTTAGTTTTTCATTATTTGGGTTAGTGATAAAATGAAAAAAAAATAGATAAAACAACGTATTTATTAAAGAAAGTGAAGTGAAAATGTTAAAACATTGTTGATAACAACACGTGCTTGTGCTATATATGGTGCCAACAGGCAAAATATTATTTTGAATAAATTCTGCCGTTTTGGTACAAAACAAAGGAGTAGCCATTGTGTCACTAAAGAAATTCATAGAGCGAATGCGCAAAAACAAATTTCTTCGATATATGTACTAAATTATCATTGCACTAATTTGCAGGTATTAGGCGGGGTAATAATGTAAAACAAATGACTCATAACATAACAATGTCGCACCATCCTTGTATACCGCACCGACGCCGTGTACCTGCCTTTGATGATTCATTTGTTGTTATCGGAATGGCGTTGCGCCCGCGCAAAATGCTCACCGCCCTAGCCGGGCTGAGGCCGAGCTATGATTTATGACCCCAACTGCACGGACAAAATAATTTTACTATAGTATGTAATACAAGGCGTTCATAAAAGCATAACCCTTTATGATAAAGTTTTGACTGGACTTTGTAAGAAATTTATTTAATATTATATAATAAAATACAAAGAGAGCTTTACGAAACTTCTAATAGGACCGTTCACGTACGACATTTTATTAATAAAATGTTACTGGAAACGGTTCAACTACGAAAGGTATTTGCAAATAAAATCGGATGTTAAGAGAAAGTTACGTATGAAAATTAAAGAAAACTAGATAGAATACTGCCTTCACAATGTGTCTGTTGTTTTCCTTGGTCTTGTGCGTGTTTGTAACCCAAGGATTAACCACCAGATTGATTCGTGAGGGAAAATAATAATATCAGATATTATATAAGTACAGTTATTATTGTTTTTAACGAACAAAATTAAATGATAACCAACATAATATTATTCGAAAATAATTTTGATGGATTCTTTTAATTTTCTTTCTTTATTTTCCGTGTTTAATCTGAAGATAATTATAATTTTTTGTTGGTTGGCTCGACGAGGAAAGGACCATGCTCTCACTGAATACCTGCATTATATAGAAGCTTAATGCTGCTTTGTTTCGTCTGGTGAGTGTAGACACCCTTTTTACTGGAAATAAGGTATTTCACCTTAGTCCTCATGGATGACAACGCATCTGCATTTTGATTCTTAATCGAGGATAAATGTAAATGTCTATGGGCCACAGCATCCACTTAATCTTTAATACTTTTGCCAGCCTTATTTTATAAATAAGGACACTTATATTCAGAAGAGATGTCAATAAAGATTGCATTAGAGTAAGGGATAAGAGCGTACCGTCCGCTTCGCTACTTTCATTGGTCAAATAAAAATTGCTGGAAAATGCATCAGAATTGAGAATAAGAGGGGCACTGCGCCAGTTAAGTTTACCAAAATAATTATAATAAATTATTCTAATTGCGTATTACATATTATTGTCTTTCACTAATTGCACTAATTTTTGTAGGAAAACATTACATACAAAATAATTATTTGCCATGAACTGCAAGTATAATTAATTCTAATTAAAAGAAACGGCTACCCACTGAAACGAAACAAACAGTTTGAAGCAAATACTTCGTTCACACGTTGTTTGGTCACTTCAATTCACAGTTTATACTATCTCATTCGTTCTCGCCGCAAAACACCGTAATTAATTTCATCATCATCATCATCATTAAAGCCTAACATAGGCTTCCCTAAAGGAATGCCACAAAGCATGGTCCTGAGCCACCTGCATCCATCGACTTCCTGCATGTCTTACCATGTGGTCACTCCATCTAATGGGAGGTCGCCCTACACTTCGCCTACCGGTACGAGGCTGCCACTCGAGAACCTTTTTTCCCCATCGGTTGTCGGTTCTTCGAGCTATATGCTATATGGCCGGCCCATTGCTACTTCAGCTTACTAATCCATAGGGCTATTTCGGTCACTCTGGTTCTACTGCGGATATACTCATTTCTAAGTTTATCAGGCAGAGAAACTCCAAGCATAGCCCTCTCCAGTGAAGGACCACGTCTCAGATCCATAAGTCATCACTGGCAACACGCACTGGTTGTACTATCTCGTTTTCAGGTTTTGACGTATACCTGACGAGATGTGTCTTAATTTCCCGAATGCTGCGGAGCCGAGTTGAATCCGTCGAAGTTGGAACCTCTCGGTCGAAGTTGGACTTACCTAGTCGGACTATTTGTCTCAGATAAACATACTCGTTAACAGCATGTCCCAACAACTACCGGCATAGGTGATGTGACATGGACATTTTACATGATATTTGTTTTGTCCATATTTATCTTGAGACCTATCTGTCAGGAGACACTATTGAGGTCATTGAGCATAGTGTTTAGGTCCTCCATCGATCATTCTGCCCTAAGGACTATATCGACGGTGAATCGAAGGTGAGTGATGCACTCGCCATTGATGTTAATACCGTATCCTTTACAGTCCAGTAGCTTGAAAACGTCTTCCAATGCAGCGGTGAAGAGTTTCGGGGATATAACGTCACCCTGTCTTACACCTCTCTGCAGTTAGATAGGTTTCGTAGTCTGGTTCTGTACTCGGATAGCAATCGTAGCCCTACTGTACAAACACTTTAGCACTTCGATATATCGACATTCAACTTGGCACCGCTGAAGAGACTGCAGAAACCCTGAAGAGACTGCAGCACCGCCCAAATTTCGACGGAATCAAAGGCTTTATCGTAGCCCACATAAGCAAGTCAAAGTGGTAGACTGTACTCTTCGGTCTTCTGTACAATTTGCCGAAGGGTAAGTATCTATGGTACCAAAAACTTTTCGGAAACTGGCTTGTTCGGGAGGCTGGAGGTCATCGAGTCTGCATGCGATACGATTCATAATGACTCTCAAAATCAGCACGTAGACGTGTCTCAGAAGAGAAATCGGTCTGTAGTTCTTCAAGAGAGCGTTGTCGCTTTTCTTGAAGAGCAAGATCACTGCACTTCCACTCCACGCCTACGGGGTAGTCCCACCATGGAGGACGGAATTAAAGAGCTTCTGAAGGACTTCAAGTACCGGTATTCCACCCGTTTTCTGAAGCTCCGCTGTATTTGCATCCTCGCCTGGGGCCTTGCCGTTTTTAAGGTGATGTAGAGCAATTCTAATCTCAATCAGACTGACGTCTGGGATATCTTCGGAATAGTGTCGGATAAGACTTGCTCTTCGATCGTTACTCACTCTTGCGTGTGGCTCCAACGATGACGTGTACAGCTGCCCATAGAACCTCTCAATCTCACTCATAATCTCAGTTGTCGCGGAGACGATACTAGCACACTCGGTCTTCAGTTTTGACAGTTGGCTCTTTCTGGCAGATAGATCTGTGGCAAACACTTTGGAGCCTTGGTTCCACTCGATCGCTTCTTCAATACGAGCTGTATTGAAGTTGCATACGTCCCGCCGCATGCATTTGGAGATCTGTCTGTTCAGTTGCCTGTATGCTGTAGAATCTGCTAAAGACTGCAGCCTCATTTCCCATCTAACAGCCATGAGATTAGGTGTGTGACCGGATAGTTTTTATTCTTTTCTGCGGCGGGTCTTGCAGAACTTAGCTCCGACTGCATGGACAGTTTCCACGAGCTTATCATTCATATCGTCCACTGCATTGCAGTATTCTAGGCACTGAATACGGTTTTGTAACTCGAGCTGAAAGGTTTCGGGACTTTGGATTAGAGCACGACGAGGACGGAGAGTTGACGTGCCTCTAACCATTCGGTGATTGCTGCCAGTTTTCCCCCTAGCGATCACACGGATCACTGTACAGTTGCCATCTAGTCGTCCTAATGAAGTCAATTTCATTTACTGTCGAACCGTCAGGGCCCGACCAAGTCCACTTCCTGTGGGCCGCTTCTGGAAGAGAGGGACTCTTTATGATAAACTCTTTATCATAAAGAGTCCCTCTCTCTCCATGAAGTCAGCCAGCTGCTGGCCCCTTGGGTTCCGTTGCCCTATTCCGAATTTGTATTCGAGTGAGTAATGTAAATACATATATGAATTGAAATTGCAATAAAAAACCAAGCAAAGAAAGTAGTAGGTGGTAGGACTCCTTTTCTGCCTAGGATTCCGTCTGGGTAGGTACTAACCTCTTTCCTATGTCTGCCACCAAGCAGCAGTTCGTGCACTTCTGTGTTCTGGTGTGAAGGGTATACAAAACCAGTATAATCAGAGGCTGTGAGGCATTCCATCTTCGTCCTCAGGGGCGACAACGCATCTGAAGCCTTCTTTTTTGAAGCACGTTGCAGATTTTCATCGTCTGCACTAGCCGCTTACCATCAGATGGGCTGTAAGTTCTTTTGTCACTTCAATTTTATAAAAAAAAGGAGAATTGAGACATTGAAGATTTTTTTATTGTTATAAGAATAGTAAAAAATTTATAAAAATGGCAAATACAGCCCAGTAATAAATTCCAATTCTACTGCTGAATATAGGCTTCCTCCATAGATTGTCTCATAGAGATGAGTTGTAAAGGGTTAAAGATGTTTTACAAGAGGGTTAGCAACCATAGCTTTTTTAATCTTTTGAGTTGTTATCAGGAAGATGTTGTTGCCAATTTCCTGTTTTAGTTTTCCTCTGTTGCCTTTTATGACACCAACAGAACGACATGGGGTAGTATGGAAAAGAACTAAATTATAAACTTCCTCAAATGCCGGAATTTCCTGCTGAAAGGGTTAACTATGAGAATGCATTTATAAATAGGGGTTTAGATATCTAATGACTGGAAATAGAAACATAAAATATGGATTTGCATATATTATATTACACTCAGAAGTAGTTCAAGATTTAACCAAGTAGAATGAGTATTAGCACTAAGAAGTTGTTTTGCAGCTAGAGGAGTATCAAAGTTAATTTTATCTGATAATGCTTCCCAATACAAATTAATAGCTGATGTTGTTTCGGATCCCATATCTTTGGAAAATATAATAAAATGGAAGTTTATACCAGAACTAGCTTAATGGCATTGGCGTGTGTACGAACGACTTTTCGGTACCGTAAAACACTGTTTTAAGGGAAGTCTGGACAAAATCCTACTTAATGAAAGTCAATTACGTACACTAAGGAGATTAAATCAGTTATAAATACTGGACTTTTGACTTACTTGGGACAGAAATAGACCGTATCTTAAGACCCATTCATTTTTTATGTTTAAATGAATCCTAACAAATCCCATCGAGTGAACCGTATATTATGCCTCAAAGAGAATCTGAAATCAAGGTGGCTTTGATGGGAGGATAGCATAGAGGACAAAAGTTACTAGAAGACTTTAAGAAAATGTTTAGTAACCAGTATTTGAGTACGTTAAAAGAAACGACACAGTGTGTGAATAAGCAACCTCGTATAATGTGAAATAGGGGACATATTGCAGATTAAGGGAGACAATAACAACAGAAGTACATGGAAAACTGGTAAAATTATAAGCGTATATAGACGTAAAAATAGAGAAGTTAGAGTGGCGTCAGTTAGAGTTGGGGATAAGGAATTTAATTGATCTAAAGCACAACTTTACTCTCCTGCAATCGACTGAAATGAAGGTTTGCATGTATCAGAAAGTTCTATTAACAAAGTGGTCATAGATAAAGAATTTTAAGATAGTGAGGATGGTATCCTTGATAAAAAAGCCCTAATGAAGAAAAACAAAATAGGAGAAATAGTAGATCAGCCGCGGAAAAAGCTAGAATTAATATCAGTTTGTCGAGAAAACTCCTTTCTAAGAAGTCATAAGAACTAGTGGAATGCGGAAGTAAAAACTGTGTAAGAACCATAGACATAGAATATACTGGCGTATAGACCACCTGACAGCCCGAAAACGCGTGACCAATTTTGATTTGTCATTGTGTCCGTTAGCTAGTGATGTATATTTTACTTAAAAGGACTATCGAAAATGATTGTTAAGGAAGCTGTAAAAGATTATAAAAATTGTTTAGTGCATGAAGTTGAATAACTTCAAAAATTAACTGAATTTTACCATGACAGTTCTAAAATAATTAAAAAATATTCATATAACATGTTCCTGGGAATAAGCTGAACCTACCTGACTTTTGTTGGATTTTAATTCAAATGTATAAAATCCCAGGTGACTACCGAAAAACTTAAAAAAATCTCCCCAATAATCAGATCAGAATGTTTTATTTTCGAGCTATGATCTTTGAGAAAAATATTTACTGACGTGGGCAGTTTCCCCGGAATTTATTTTTTAACATATTGTTATTATAAATAGGTAGATACATAACTAAGTATATACCTATTTATATTTTATATATTTTATAAAATGTTTTGATGGGGAAACAAAAAACGGGGACACGGAGTACATAATGGCTGCTTTATTTTTCATATAAGTATTACTTGTGATAATTACAAACATTTAATAATTAATAATTAAATAGATTATAGAAGTTTATTTTAACATTCGACTTAAGTATGAATGTAAACTTAATAATTTAAGGAAGGAAACTTGTAGGAATCAGTTAAATAAGATTGCTCTGTTTAAAGGCCAATATGTTTATGAGGCTTCATCATGCTTCATGTTTATATTCTTCATCGTCCCGAAAAGCTATAAAATAATAATAAACTTATTATCATTTTAGCTGCATGAATTTAAAAACATAATGATCTTAACACAGTAAAGTGAACTAAGTGTCTGAGGATACAGATGCACCTCTATTCTCTCAATCTCGGTATGTTAAGAAATGGTCACTCATTCATGGACTGACCGCGGCAAGTGCACTAATTTCGCAGATCTATTGATCTGCGCAGCTATTACTAACCACGAGTTCCTCTTCTCTACGACTAACGCTGTAGGGGATGAACCACGCTATTTAAGCTATACATTTATTTTGGTTGATAAATAGATACTTAGTTCGGTTCATAACATAACATAAACACTCACGCCTGTCACCCAGAGGGGTAGGCAGAGACTACGGACTTCCACTTGGTACGATCCTGGCACACCTCTCTCGCCTCCTTTACATCCATATATCTACGCATACACGCTCGTCGGTTAAGGGTACTCCTAATCTGGCCCATTTTCAATATATCGCCAATTTGGTCGATAAACCTTCGTCTAGGGCGTCCCTTTCCGACTCTGCCGTTCACTTCTGCAGCATAAATTTGCTTTGTCACTCTTTCTTCGTTCATTCTTTCTACATGACCAAACCACCGAAGCATTCCTTTCTTAATCCTGGTCACAACGTCATCTTGCAAACCACACTTTTCTTCTTATCACACTATTTCTCACCCTGTCATTCAGATTCAGCCCTAACATACTCCTTAATGACCGCATTTCTACAGCATTTATTCTACTCATGCTTCTTCTTCTGCCAGACCCAACTTTCACTACCATACATTAAAGTGTTTTTGACACATTCTGACTCTTCACAATAGCGTGTAGAGCCCCATTCACTTATTTCCTGCGTTTACTCGTCGTTCTATATCCTTATCATATCTACCATCCCTACTAAATAAACATTCCAAATATACAAACTCATCCACTTGCTCAATCAACTCCCTTCTATTCTTATTTCACAACGTTTTACTTTCTTCTCTTTCAAAACCATCACTTTCGTCTTACCGTTCACTTTCATACCCTTTCTTTAATGATCGGTTCATTAAAGTAACCATCATTTGCAACTCGGCCGCCGACGATGCAAATATGACTTGATCATCGGCGTACAAAAGGCATTTGACGGTTAACTCACCCATTCTCAACCCACATTCTTCAACTTTCAAAGTTTGCAAACAACTGTCCATAAATAGGTTAAACACAGGGAAAGCTACACAGCCCTGTCTGACACCTTTTGGATGCCAAACCAGTCCGAGTAGACCCTGTTGATCCTGACACAAGCACTAGAGTCCCTATAAAGAGACTTCAATGCCTGTATCAAGCCAGCGCTCAAACCAAATGAGTTAAGTGTTTGCCATAACACATCTCGTCCACTCTGTCATAAGTTTCCAAGTCCATGAAAGCACAAAAACTTTCTGTTTTTGGCCAAAACTTCTCCGCATCATGCGCATGGAAAATACTTGATCCGTACACCCCATTCCCTTTCGAAACCATTGCACATCCCAAATTTTTCCATCAGTTTCTTCCATAACTCTTCAATTAACACCTTAGCATACAGTTTACCCACAATAAGCAAGTTGATACTCGTGGTAGTTTTACAGTCCTGCTGTGACCCTTTTCCTTTATATATTGGGACTATAACGGCTTTGCACCAGTCTTCCGGTACCCGCTTCAGTTCCCAACATAAATTAAACAGCAGGGTACAGCAGGCCTGCCACCTCCCTCTCCAGCCTTTAGCATTTCGAGTGATACTCATCATATCCGGCTGCCTTACCTGCTTTCATGCCTTTCATTTTTTATTATTTCATCTACACTTATCTCCTACCTCTCCACTTTTCGGAATTTCTTTTTCACTTAATTTAGACGACCCTTCACTCATAAACACGCTTTCAAAGTATTCTTCCATCTCTTTAAATTCGAAACTTCATCATTCAGCATACAACCATTCTCGTCTCGTATAGCATTCATTCTAGGCTGTTTTGAATTTCCTAGCAGTTTTACGAGTTTCCAGAACATTTTAATATTTGTCTGGAAGTTATCAGATATCCTTCTATCATTCTTATCCGTTCTTTCTTGCTTTTTCCTTTCAACAACTTCTTTTACTTATAAGTCTAAAGTCTGCCTTTTTTCTTTCAATCTCATCATTCATACCGCCAAAATTACCAGCTTTGGTTGCCAGTAAATCTAGCCATGCTCTCTTCTTTGCTTCAACTTCCATCCGAATCTCATCATCCCACCACAACGTATTATTTTTCCTTTCATTCGTTCTCTTACCACCACATACTTCCGGTGGCTGCATCCACCAAAACTTTCTTAACATTATTCCATACAGTCTTCAGGTCTAAATCATTCATACATATTTCATTCAAACCATTTATATTCTCCTCAGTCTACATTTATACTTCTCTTTCACACCTTCATCTTGTAACCTCTCTGTTCTTATACGCTGTAACGCAGTGGTAGACACAGATGTCCGATGCCGCCAACGCCTGAATAGACCATTAATTCGGCATAAGACCAAGTAATGATCCGTCCCTACGTTGGATCCCCGGTAAACTCTTGTATCTACCACTGCGCTCCGCATTCTTTCATCCACAATTATGAAATCTATCATGCTTCTATCATTACCTCTTTCCCATGTATACATGTGAATCCTCTTATGGCGAAAGAAAGTATTCGTCACAAAAAGATTCTTTTCCTCACATACGGCGAGGAGGTCTTCACCATTCTCATTTACACTTTCATCGCCAAACATTCCTAATATCCTTTCATAACCAGACCTCTTCACCCCAACCCTTCCATTAAAATTAGTTCGGTTCATAATGGCTTAAAGAGGATAATCTCAAGATTTTTTTTGTCTTTAATGTACTACAGTTTTATAATGTATGAAAATCTGTCTCTATATTTATCTTAAGTTTGGAAGTTATATTTTTGAAGTCTTATTATAACAATATTTTACTTACTGGTACAAATAACGTAGAAATGACTCCTTTTAATAAAATTGTTTTTATTCTACTTTTTCTTTTATACTTCTCAGAAAATGTTTGCTGCAAATTGTTGAGTTCTTCTTTGCATTCCAACCAACCCTTCCAATGAACCTTAACCACTTTTTCTAATTATAGAATCCGGAGGGAATCTGTTTGAAAAACGGCAAAATAAAATTACGTTTTAGAACGCAAACCGAGGATTTATTTTCTTGTTGTGTAGGCAAGTCTATCGATTCATTATAAACATTCAAGATAAATATCGACATTAATTTTGATATAGTTGAGTCAATCCCTAGCGTACATGTAAAATATTTTGTATAAAAATGTATTTACTAAATTATGCAAATTATCAACAACGTGACTTTTTTCGCAAAATATCAAAATTAACAAAATAATTGAATATATTATATTTTAAACAGTACGTAACATAAATTTTAACCAAAAATAAAAGCGTCATAACATTGACGACGTCTTGAGAATTTACCTGTGATATGTGAAATTATCAGGATTATTTCTATTATTAACAGCACAGTCACCACGGAACAATTAACCATTTTGGAAAAAGTTACTTACTAAAAATAACCACTATTATACTTTAAAAATTACAAAATATCTCGGAGCTATTTTTGTGTGCTGAATTGTGCTGACCTGTCATTCAAAATCGGTTACAGAGTCATGAGATTTGGTATCCTTTTCTATCTTGCATTTTAGCCATGAGGAATTTTCTTCTCCCTTGCACACTATGTTGGTCTATACGCTAGTATATCCTAAGTCTATGGTAAGAACCTCCGAAGGAGGCGGAGTTATAGCCGAAATAAGAATTTTTAATTTTTTGCTTTTTGGCCATTTTGACCCCCTAGGAGTGTAATGAGAACTTTTGACCTCTGTTCAACCATGACCCCCATGACATCCTCTATATGATAGGCTATTCAAACTGACTAGGCCTAAAGTTCGAGTCACCCCCCAACTCATTCCTAAAGTCTTTACTTCCAATAAAAGTTGATTTTATTATTTTCTAGGAAATAAAGACAGATTAAAATTTGTAATTTAGCAATAAGGGATTTGTTTTGTTGTTTAGACGATTAATAAAGATGTTAACAAGTACCATACCATAGATGTTTAATTTACCCACGGCAACACTTTAGTTGAGAGATAGGTGGAAATAACTTAAGGTTACGGACGTATTAATAATCAGTTGAAGTTGCTATTCGAAGAAGATACTACTCTAATATGAGTTGCTGTTGCGTCTTGACAAGGGGATATTAGTATGTTATGTCTTTAATATCATACTGCATTTCATTGCGAGAGCTGTAAGAGTGATTGGGAGCCCTCAAATTCAGGGACAAGAGGTCCCGACACAGAGACTTTTGGTTACAAATATTAGCTAATACAAAATGTAAGAATAAATATTTGTCTTTCATGTAGTTTTAATCGCATATAGGAAACCTGATTCGAACCTAGCTTGTAACCAAATCGTGATAGAAGGATAGGTCCTCGTGACAGGGGGTAGGACTGTATGATAATTTAAGTTTTCAGTTTTAGTTTTAGCTTTATGTTTTTTTAATGTTGTATATATTTGTATATTAAGTAAATAAACAAAATGAATAAAATTACATATGTTTAAAAAAATACGACATGGGGTCGTATGTTTTGAAAAATATTGTTAAACGTAACACTTGAAAACGAGATTGTACAACCAGTGCGTGTTGCCAGTGATGACCTATGGATCTTAGACGTGGTCCTTCACTGCTGGTCGTATGACGACGCTCAAGGTCGCTCAGCTAGCTATGGAGAGGGCTATGTTCGGAGTTTCTCTGCGTGATAAACTTAGAAATAAGGACATCCGTAGTAGAACCAGAGTAACCGACATAGCCCAACGGATTAGTAAGCTGAAGTGGCAATGGGCCGGCCATATAGCTCGAAGAACCGACAACCGATGGGGAAAAAATGTTCTCGAGTGGAAGCCTCGTACCGGTAGGCTAAGTGTAGGGCGAACCCCACGATGGAGTGATGACCTGGTAAGACATGCAAGGAGTCGATGGATGCAGGTGGCTCAGGTTTGACTTTGTGGCATTCCTTGGGGGAGGCCTATGTTCAGCAGTGGACTTGTGAAGGGCTGTAATGATGATGATGATGATGATGTTTCAAAACTATATTAAAATAACGTTTTTTACAATAATGTAAAATAATTTCATTAAAAATATATTTTACCAAATTTAAAAACCAGTTGCTCTAGAACACGTTTTCTTATAAAATTTAAATTAAATCTTACAAGAAATCTTAATTTAGTCCAGACGTCCCTCGGCTGAAATAATTTATCTTCATTCATTCCATTTTATTAAGAGTTAAGTGCTATTTTAATGTGAGTTTTTTGTCAAAGTAACGACTTTTTCTATATCTTTGACTTACCAGAAATGGTATTTAATAGAATTTTGTGTCAGAACTGATGATAAATTAGCATTAAAAGGTTATTTTCAGATTCTTCAAAATTGGCGTTTTTCAATCTCTACAGTTTAAAAAAGTTTCTTTAAAACTTTGTTACATTTCACCGGTAGATGTTTTCCATGATATTGCATTTCAACAGCTTGTGACACGAGTTGGGTTCGACAGCGGGTACCATTTCGTTCCAAATTAGTTCCACTTTCTTAGAAATTCTTATTGAATATTTTATGAACTCGCTTTATCACCAGCTGGGTTTGTTTGCCTGTTCGTTGCAATTTCATTACGCTTTTTTTATTCCATTCGCATATAAAGTAGGTACCCGTAACAGTAGGATCATGACTGAGATCTTTAATCCCTTTAACTATCGTGGAAAAGGGAGCCCATGATTTTACCGGTGAAATGACTCATCTTGTATTTCTTACGACCTTGTGATGATGTTCTTTTTTAATTCATTAACTGTAATTTTATTCCGGGATCTTAATGATGAACAACATTTAAATTCCTGCGCAGCGCACCAACGTGCAACTGTAGCGTTATGTCGGAGCATTTACCCCTTGTGTCATGTACATCTTGATCGACTAGTTCCGAAATAAATTTTCTCAGCACGACGCGTAGTTCAATAGCTTTCATTTTCTTTAACACGCTACAACAAACCGCAATGAAATATATAGTTTGTTTTATATGAGGTATTCTGCAGATATCTCATTCTTTCCCAACCAATACATAAACTTGTTAAATTTAAAAGTGTTTGCACCACATTCTCCCTTTTTTGAACGTGCCTCGTGTTTAGCAAAATACGGAGACCTGTCCCGGTGGAGCATTGAAATTTGTGCAAGAAATACGGCATGTTCCGTAAAATACGGGATGGTTGGCAACACCACTCACTAATCCGCTTGTCCAGTTTAGTAATTTAAGTATTATTTGAGCGACCTGAGTATAGAGCAGTATAGTGTATTATTTTCAGATCAAAAATAGCGAAATGAATAAATAAATAAATAAATCGACCAAACAGTGTCAACGAATTAAAAATTTATATTGCAACTGCAACTAAGTTTCTAAGTCATACGCACTAAAACATAACTTAATCAAATCAACTCTTATCGAAACTAGCAGCCACATAGCCTGTCACAATCAATCTCAACTTTAGTTTAGTTCCCTGAAACCAATAGCTCTTGTATGTCATAAGTTTTGTGGCAATATTTTTAAGCAAACGTATGGAGAACTGATGATAAGTGGTAATGCGTTGGTTTAATGTTGCTAAACACCTTGTTTAAAAACTAGTCAGGGTTGGAAAAATTGAAGCCGATGATGAATAATAAAAAGTTAATTCATGGTAAATGGCAATCTAAATTTTTGATGAATTTTGATTGAAAATAATTGTAAATTAAAAAAAAATATATATTATTAGTTCTTCATTCAAAATGGATATAATAAAAATGTTACTAAAATATTATACTCGTATTTATGTAAAAATATTTAAACGCTCTTATTTCACGAAAGTTGGTAGCGCAGTTGTTAAAATGTTATTTTAACAACTGCGCTAATTTTATTAATGTTTATTTTTGTTTAAAATAGAGTTAAAATTTCGACAACCGATGGAGAAGAAAGGTTGTCGAGCCTCGTGTGGAAAGTATGGTGTTTAGCGACTCCTTGCATCCACGCAGTGACGATCTGATCATGCATGCTGAGAGCTAATTCCAGCCTGCTTCGTATCGTCTGGTTTGCCTTCCTCTATCACCTCTTATGCCACTCATGGCACAAGTCAATTAATAGCTAACAATAAATAAAAAAGAGAGTACAATTATGGGGGATAAAGCTGCTCGCGTCACTACATACTGGTGGTAGGTTGGTCTTCTACTAGTTAGAGGCCCGGCCGAGGGTTAGTTACCACCCACCTGGGAAAGACATATCGCCAAATGATGCAAATTGTGTTCTGGTATGATGTTAGGTGAAACCCATTTCTTAGAGAGAATGGGTCTGGACAGTTACGTTAAGTAAGGTAAGTGTTAGGTGGCTGGTTATGGAGGATAGCGGGATCCGAAGCACGGTTGCACCGCTGGCCGACCGTAGATAGTTGGGGGCCCAATTAATGAGCCAGCCACTCATGAAAGGCTGCCCCGCCATCTTACGAAAAATCCTGGGATGGCTCCACCATGCTGGTTGGCAACCGTAGGAGAAGGCCTGGTAGTGATGTCCAGGGGGGTTCGGAGATTCCCGTGATCTCCATGCTAGGTACCATCGGTGCTGTGACTCTGTTTGTGTCCCTAGATTATGTGTGTGACGTCTCGCCCAACTGCCATTCTTTCAACCTATCACTCCACCAATAATGAAAAAAGAAATAAAAAACAAGAGTAAGTTTGTACAATGGTTGCACTTCCTCTCCATCAAAGTGCACCTCACAAACATCCGAGGCCTGCACTGTAAACTCACTGCAGTCTACTACCACCTTGAGACTGACAAGTCGCACTTAATCTTCTTGACTGAGACGCAAATCAGATATCCTATAGATGCGGTGTACCTTGGCTATCCTGGATACACATTGGAGCATAATTTCCATCAGCGCGCCGGAGTCTGTGTTTACGTCCGCAACGACATCTACTGTAAGCATCTCCGTCACCTTGAAGACCCCACTTTCTTTACGATCTGGGTATTGATAGACACAGTAATGGATAAAACTATTTATTCTTGTGTCTATCAATTGCGCAGCGGTGACCAGGAGACAACTTGGCTATTTTAACAACTCAGTAAAGTCTCTGCCTCTGCCAGTCTCTGATGTGACTCTAAATCGTTACCCTAATGCATAGTTGGTTTTTCTGGGGAACTTTAATGCCTGTCATCAGGACTGGCTGTTCCCATACCAGAAGACCGACCACGCTAGGAGAGAGGCATGGAATTTTGCCTTGTCGCTGGGGCTCTTCCAGCTGGTACAACAAGTGACTAGGGTACATAATGTGGATGGGAACACAGCCAACTGCCTCGACCTTCTGCTGACGACCGATTCAGATAGGTACGATGTTCAGGTTACCTCACCCTTGGGAACTTCTGACCACTGTCTGGTGAAATCTGTGTCGGTATATTCCCCACCTAACAACAATTTCCAAGTTATGTGGCGAGTGTGGCGATACAAGTCAGGCAGGTTTGCTTCTCGTCTGAAGATCCATCGAGCTGCGCGGATGCCATAACGGATGTGATACATCAAGCGATGAAATATTTCATCCCCTATGCTGACGTGCCTATTGAGGGTAAAGCTGATCATTGTCCCAGCATGGTTCCATGCCAAGTGCACTTGTGCTGAAAAGCACAAGCATATGGCGTACTTATCCTGGGTCGATGCTTGAGACCGCAAAGCTCCGGATGTTAGCCTTAAGAAGAGAGCCTTTAACCAAGCCGCCAAGTCTTGCAAAAAGGCATTACGGCAAGCCAGTTTCGACTGCATTAAACTCGCCAAAGCGGTCGAGACAAACTTCTGTCAGTTTACACTGCCCCCGCTGGTAAAACTAGTAGATGGGTCATTGGCGCATGCGCCTAAGGAGAAAGCGGACTTATTTGCTTCTCCTTTTTCTTGCAATACACGTCTTGACAGTATCAACAGCGTACCATCTCATTACTCACTGCGGCACTCTCATGTCAGAGGTCCGTATCACCAACAAGAAGGTTCTTGAAACCTTGCGACGTCTAGACGTGAACAAAGCTAGTGGACCTAAAGGTCTGTGTGCCTGAGTTGTCTCCTGTGTTGACGCGCGCTTTTTCGCCTCTCATTCAGAACTGGAATAGTGCCCAAATCCTGAAAGCTAACTAATTTCTGCGCCTGTGCCTAAAAAGGCAGCCGTACCGACCCTACTAACTATCGGTCCATCTCAATTACGTTCCGTTCTCTCCGCAACTCTCTTCCTGCTGCATATAAATGATCTGCTCATTCCAGGATCTATGGGTATGCAGACGACAGTACAGAAGTTGTGAGAGATACCAACCAAGTACAATACTATCATTATACTAGCTGTTCTCCGCGACTTCACCCGCGTTTAATTTAGAGTTTTAATTATGTTGCGCGAAAACCTAATTATTTTTCTAAAATATAAGTAGCCTTAGTTACTCGTTATAACATCCAGCTGTTTCGTAGATTAGCCGGAACAAACAGACAGACAGACAAAAATATTAAAATTTGTTTTTTTGTTATAAGGAGGTACCGTATATACTTTTATATGCATTCAGTAAAAAGCAGTTATTTTGACATTACAAACAGACACTTCAATTTTACTTATTTGTATAGATGATTGTAAGAAACGAAATTTAATATTGTTAAAAGAAACAAATTTAACCCTGTTTACTTTCTTTAAAAAAGCTTTCGTTGTGCTAAATATAGTTTTCATCATCATCATCATTACAGCCCTTCACAAGTCCACTGCTGAACATAGGCCTCCCCAAAAATGCCACAAAGCACGGTCCTGAGCCACTTGCATCCATCGACTTCCTGCATGTCTTACCAGGTCGTCACCCATCTAGTGGGGGACGTCCCACACTTCGTCCGCCGGTACGAGGCCGCCACCGAGAACCTTTTTCCCCATCGGTTGTCGGTTCTTCGAGCTATATGGCCGGCCCATTGCCACTCAGCTTACTAATCCGTTGGGCTATGTCGGTCACGCTGGTTCTACTGCGGATAAGCTCATTTCTAAGTTTATCACGCAGTGAGACCCGAGCATAGCCTCTCCATAGCTCGCTGAGCGACCTTGAGCTTCCTCATCCGGCCAGCAGTGAAGGACCACGTTTCAGTTCCGTATGTCATCACTGGCAACACGCACTGGTTGTACAGCCTCGTTTTCAAGTTTTGAGGTATACCTGACGAGAAGATGTGCCGTAATTTCCGAACGTTGCCCAGCCGAGTTGAATCCGTCGATTGACCCTCGGTCGAAGTTGGACTTACCTAGTCGGACTATTTGTCCCAGGTAAACATACTCGTCAACAAATCGAGCTTAGTGCTCCCAACAACTACCGGCATAGGTGTGACATGGACATTAAACATGATCTTTGTTTTGTCCATGTTCATCTTAAGACCTATCCGTTGGGAGGCACTATTGAGGTCATTGAGCATAGTGCTTAGGTCTTCCAGCGATTCTGCCATAAGGACTATATCGTCGGCAAATCGAAGGTGAGTGATGTACTCGCCATTGATGTTAATACCGTATCCTTTCCAGTCCAGAAGCTTGAAAACGTCCTCCAATGCAGCGGTGAAGAGTTTCGGGATATAACGTCACCCTGTCTTACACCTCTCTGCAGTTGATAGGTTTCGTACTCCTGTTCTGTACTCGGATAGCCATCGTAGCCCTACTGTACAAGCACTTCAGCACTTCGATATACCGACAGTCAACTTGGCACCGCTGAAGGACTGCAGCACCGCCCAAATTTCAACGGAATCAAAGGCTTCTCATAGTCCACATACGCCAGACATAGTGGCAAATTGTACCCCGGACTTCTGTACAATTTGCCGAAGGGTATGTATGTGGTCTATGGTGCTAAAGCCTTTTCGAAACCGGCTTGTTCGAGGCTGGAAGTCGTCGAGTCTGCGTGCGAGACGATTCAATGACTCGAAACAGCACGTAGACGCGGCTCAGAAGGAAATCGGTCTGTAGTTCTTCAAGAGAGCGTTGTCGCCCCTTGAAGAACAAGACCACCGCACTTCTGCTCCACGCCTCCGGTGTAATGCCACCATGTAGGACGGAATTGAAGAGCCCTGAAGGACTTCAAGTACCGGTTTTCCACCCGCTTTCAGAAGCTCCGCTGTAATTCCATCCTCGCCTGGGGCCTTGCTGTTTTAAGGTGCTGGAGAGCCATTCTAATCTCGCTCAGACTGACGTCCGAATATCATCGGAATAGTGTCGGATACTCGCTCTTGATCGTTACCACACTTGCGTGTGGCTCCAACGATGATGTACAGCTGCCCATAGAACCTCTCAATCACTCAAAATCTCAGGTGTCCCGGAAATGACGCTGCCACAATCGGTCTTGAACTTCGACAGTTAGCTCTTTCTGGCAGACAGATCTCTAGCAAAGACTTTGGAGCCCTGGTTCCGCTCGATCGCTTCT
The DNA here is from genome assembly GCA_029286625.1 of Parnassius orleans. Classification (NCBI taxonomy): domain Eukaryota; kingdom Metazoa; phylum Arthropoda; class Insecta; order Lepidoptera; family Papilionidae; genus Parnassius; species Parnassius orleans. Next base: position 60,885 of record JAGSMP010001643.1, on the reverse strand, counting down.
TCAATACGAGCTGTATTAAAGTTGCACAAGTCTCGCTACAAGCATTTGGAGATAGGTCTGTTCAGTTGCCTGTATGCTGTCATATCTGCTGAAGACTGCAGCTTCATATGCCGTCTAACAGCCATGAGATTAAGATTGTAATCGGAGAGTTTTGTGTTCTTCTGCGGCGGGTCTTGCAAAACTTAGCTCCGACCGCATGGACAGTTTCCACGAGCTTGTCATTCATATCGTCCACTGCATTGCAATCTTTCAGGCACTGAAAACGGTTTCGTAGTTCGAGCTGAAAGGTTTCGGGACTTTGGATTAGAGCACGAGGAGGACGGAGCGTTGACTTCATTAGACGACCTCCAACTTTACGTTTAGGTTCAGTGTGCCCTCATCATTCGGTGATCGCTGCCGGTTTTCACTCGCGATCACTGAGACATCACTGAACAATTGTCGCCTAGTCGTCATAATGAAGTCAATCTCATTTTTGTCGAACCGTCGGGGCTCGACCAGGTCCATTTCCCTGTGCTTCTGGAAGAAAGAGTTCATCATAAAAAGTCTCTCTCTCCATGAAGTCGGCCAGCTGCTGGCCCCTTGGTTCCGTTGCTCTACCCAAATTTCCCTACTTTCAGCTCACCGCCTTCTTGTGCCTAGTTTTATGCTTGAGTCTCCATAACACCGTGTAGTGGGTTTTGGAGAATGCATGGCTCTAGAGATATCCTCTACTTCCTCCACTTCCTCATCGGGGTGTGCCGAGGTTGGTGCAAACCTGTATGATCTTCAGCGAATACCGTTTGGTGATTCTGAGTATAAGGTACGCAACCTCGTCGACACACTCCCGATCTTTACAACGTTGTTAACGAGAGACTTGTGGACGATAAATCCGACACCTCCTTGGGACAGATGGTCGCCTCCCGGTGATAGAATAAGTTGCCGGATTCGGGATTACCGTGTCCTCCCCTCTCTTCGGACCTCGGATAGTCCTATTATATTCCAGCGTAACTTATCTATCTCTTCTTCCAGCTCCAGGATCTTCTCGTCAGTCCTCAGGGTGCGTGTTATATGTTGCCAGGTCGAGTCGTCAGGTGGTAACCGAACCTCCACCGGAGATTCTTAGCAACCCCTGCCCCGCCGTTACCATGGTCGCCACCGTAGCCAGGAATAGCGGGGCCGGGACTGGGGCCGTTTTGTCGTCGCTCATGGGGGTATATTACATAGTTGTTACGCTTGGCGAGCGGTTGGCAACCGCAGTTTTTATTGTTTTTGCTGTTATCAGAAAGATGCTGCTGCCCATCCTCTGCCTCAGTTTCCTCTGTCGCCTCTACGACACCCACGGAAGATATGGGGTAGTGAGTATTCACCCGCCACTACATAGTTTTATTTTGCCTATTTAATAAACGACGCTTTTATGTTAACAAAATTACCGTTTAGGGAGACTCTCTTATTAGCTTTTTTAAATAAAATCTATCTAAAACAAGCTTTAATAGGACCATTATCAGATCAACTTCATTGTATCATAATGCAATGCCGTCAAAGTTATATAAGTATGCCAAAATTTTACCTCAATCGGATATCAGCAAGTTATTCCAAAAATTTATTGCACATTTTGAACTAGAAAGACACACGAAAAAAGGAAATTAAATAAAAGCTTATAAAACCGTAAACGCCTACGTTGAAATATTTTACCTTTAAAAAAAGGGGGTTCTTAGTTTGACGGCTTTTTTTCTACTTATGTTACACAATATCTTCGCCAATTGTGAACCATTAGAATTATGATTACTTTTTAATAAACAGTTTACTCAACGGTGATTCTGTTTAAGTTTAAAGAAAAACTCAATTTCTAAGGGCGGAAAAATAGCTGAAGGAATGAAGTTTTTACGTTATTTAGACGACATTCTAGTTGCTACCATATATATGGTATACAGGCTGAGACCAAAAACGAAATATACCGGTGTGAATGAAATGTGCATGTGTGCGAAACAAAAGTTTTGATTATTTATTTAATAATTAAGTGTTTATGTTTACCATCAAGTGATACTGTAAATTCCTTTGTTACTTTCATTTTATAAAAAAATATACATCATAAGGATGACGAAAACAAGTTGTACACATTTGAACATGCACAAATACAGTAAAAGATATAATAAGAAAATACGCACGGGCATAAATAATGTTAATATTGAACCAGAACGCAGCTTTACTCTTTGTGCACTTCTATGAGAAAAACATTTTTGTTCAAAGTGCTTGCTACATATAATTGAATGTTTTTTGGCAACGTAATCTTCTTTATTTACCATTTTTAGCCATTTTTGTTTAACCACAATATTTTTTGGAAATCTGAAACATTATAAGAGTTTAAATTATCTCATTAAAGTATTTACTATAATGCCATTTGGCTACGAAACCCTAAAAAATAAAAATAGAAAATTAAAAAAATTATGAAGTTACAAGAGGCTGAATCCAAAGATATGCCTTTACCTGTTAAAAATATATTATCGATAAGATGATATTGATAGTGTCAATCTCTACAAAAATTAGATGACACTGGCAGAATTCTATCAAGAGAAGCCATAATTTAAAAGAAGAAGAAGAAGTAGATCAGAAATAGCGGGAATTCACGTATTTGTTATTATTTTTAATTTAATTCTTACGCATTTAGAACATTATCGTAAAAAGCGATATTTTTCCCTATCCATTTGTGTATAAAACATTTGTACCAGTTCTAAAATATTGCATTTAGAGTGCTAAACAAAGATATTTAAATATATAGGTTTACTACAGTATATAGTGATTTTTTCCTTTCTCCTAATTTAATAATCTACTTCAGCTTACAAGCCCGTAACAATTTACTGCTGTTCAAGGGCCTCTTCAATTAAATGAAGAATTTGCCTCACACAGAAAATAAATAAATGATAATTACTCGAATGCTGTCGCTCGTTCGCACCGTTGTCGTTTGGAGCAATGTGAAAATCAATGCTGTGATCCTGCGGCGTTTGCTGTGTCGGTCCCTTTCCGAAAAAAATTACTTGTTGCCAGTGATCACAAATATGCGTTCACTGTTTGTTATATTTTTAAAACCGAAAATAAGTATATATTAACTTAATTATATAAGAATAATTACTTATTCATTACACACTACACATGTTCCGGGTCAGTCAATACAAATGCAGGTGATGATGTTAATAATAATAGGAGCTAATTCGTTTAATTTTTTTTTTGATAAAGCATATATTTATATTCCACTTTATTTTGTTGTTATTAAAGAAAAAACGTTTTTGAATTTACAAGTTTACACAAAATACTATAGAAACACTTCTAATACACAATACCAACTATACCTTTATTGGGCCTATGTGATAGTTGAAACGGAATGCTAACCAACTGATCTTAATATTAGTAAATCCCAAGGTACCCGTGTAACTTATGCAATAAATTTCACTTTAGTGCGCCCCAACTGTTATCAAATTAATAATCGTGACTGTTTTGAAGCTATGAAGTTTTGAGTATTAAAATAAGTTAATCAAATTTTATGAAATGATAAAGATTAAGTGTGTAATGTATTTAGCCCACAAGTTATATCGTCAAAACCAGGAATGCAATAATTGTTAGGTTGAAGTAAAGTAATTAAAATACCTAAGCTTAAAATTCGAAGATTGATGGATTACTAAATTTCATTGTGTGTTTGTTTTATAATATTAAATAATTTTACTATCCAGTTTCAGTTTTTTTATTATTTAACTAACAATCCGCCCTGGCTTCGCACGCGTGATTTCTCGATCTCGACAACAGCACCACCTACCAGGTCGAATTGTAAATCTAAACCATACAGGGACCCACTCAAACACACACAAAAAATTAATTAATATCGGTCGAGCTATTTTCGTGTTTTTGCGAGACCAAAGCAGGGCAATTAATTTTTATATATACAGATATTTTATATTTTTTTTATGAAAATAAATCGCTAGTCCCTATTAAGAAAGTAGGATCTGCAAATACACGATTTTTCAGAAGAGCGATTTAGAGTTCGTTGATAAACAAAGCTTTTATAGCGTATCATCTGAAATTTGAACCGTATGTATTTTAGAGAGATATCTTTACATTTATTAATTGATGTTTGTATGTTTTTATGTATAAGGAAAGATAAAGTACATATGACACTATTCAAAGTAAGTTATTTGAACAAAATTGTCAAATGTGCCATAATTATTCGACTACCTATCTTGTACGGTTCATTTGTTTCAACTTTATGTCGAATGTGGCGTAGCTCTTTCCACATTTTTGCTCGGACACATTATGAACTAAATGTCATATTATGTTGACATTGTACAGAAAAATATCAATTAAAATTTTAGGGATATAAAAATATAAAAATAATAATTATAGTCCCGAAAATTAATTAAAAATATGAAACGCACGAGTACATCACAAATGTAGTTATAAACTCCTTAAAATTAATATTTGTCAAAATGGACATAGAGAGAAAATCAAGTTTGGAAAAAAATTAGAATTATCTAATTTAATAAGGCAATCAACAGCATAATCGTCACAATTTTTTTATAACTGACTTATTTCGAGAATAAAATATTATTAAGATCAGAAAATGTTGGTAAATGTACTATATTTTGTATAAAAACAAAAATTACAACGTGAATATATGTTTACAGTTTATTCTCGTAAGAATGTCAAATATTTTTGTTAGTAATTTTAGTTACTTTCGCATTTATAGCTTAATTTAAATGATCGTCAGAAATATTATTAAATTCTACTGCTTTTATGTGGAAAGTTTTCTATAAAAACTGTCATATTTTTCTGGAATCCCACCAGAATCAAACATTTTGTTAAGACTATAAACTTGTCAAAAACGTTGGCCAAGGTGGCCCATCAAGCTTAAATAATTACTAATTATTTTTTGAGAAGTTTTACATTTACTTTGTCTGATCTTAGTGTAATTATAGTTTAATTTTGTTCACCTGCAATCAATATAAGCTAATGCTTGTGTCTATTAAAAATGTAGGTAGTATTCTTATTTCTCGTATATGCGTTAACTGTATTCTTTCGTTTTCAGTATTTTTGGTCTAATTCTTATTAGAAATGAAATCTTTGAATCTATATGTATGTATGTTTGGAAAGAACTTAAGTCAACAGCCTTGAGCCTTGAGAACTTGAGCCTATGAGCCGTGTTTTACCGATGGTAATTGTATAGTAATTGATCTAAAATATATTCTCTCTGTTATTTGCACATATCGTCTTCCATGTTATAAAATGCTATGAATTATATCAACTCGCTGAATGATATCTTAAATAATTGTCATAATAAACATGACATTGTTTTAACTGGAGACATTAATCATGATGTTTTGCCAGATAATCTTAATAAATACTCAACCGCTGATTTGAATCGTATGGCTACGTACGGACTTAAATACGGTGTAAATAGTACAACTCGACAAAAAACTTGTTTGGATCATTTCATTTCATTTTAAATCTTAATTTTTAATTTTTTATACGTGGTAGATCCACGCTGCAGCTATATTAGTAGTATAGTTGTAGCACGAATGGGTCGGGGAAGGACCACGCTCTCACGGAATATCAGCGTAGAGTAGCAGCTTAACACTGCTGTGTTTCGTATGGTGAGTGTAGAGAACCGGAGACCCTATTTACTGGAAAAGAGGCATTCCATATTAGTCCTTACGGGTGACAAGGCATCTGCATTTTGATTGAGATGTCTATTGGTCACAGCAACCGCTTACCATCAGGTGTACTGTGTACTTGTTTGTCAGCCTATCCTATAAAATAAAAATAAACTGTGTTTTTGAAGAATTTACAGATCGTTTTTCTATTTTTTACACATGAATTATACCAAAATAAATACAAAAACACAAATGCTTAATAAAAAAAGTAGATCTTGTTATCGTAAAAAAATCTTGACAACTGAGTCTTGGGATGACTTATACTCAACTAATGATGTAAATCTAGCGGCACAGATTCTGACTCTGATCAAAATTATAAAAAGCTATTAAGGAAAACACAATTACTAGTAAAATATCTTAACGTAAAACACCACTTAAGCCTTGGATTACTATAGGAATTGTAAACTCAATTCGAAAGCGAGACAAAATGCAAAATAAATAAAATTTAAATAATGAGCAATTAGGACACGTATACCGAAACTATCGAAACACATTAAATAGTTTAATAAAATAATTAAAAAGAAATTATTACAAAAATTTGTTACAAAAAATAGTGGAAATATGAAAGAAACTTCGAATACAATAAAGGAAATGTAGTAAAAAAGAAAGAACCTTTCACACATTTATCTTAGTTATTCGCAATTGTTAGTTTTAATCTTGCAAATGATCCAAACTTAACACTACTGACTCTTTCTCTATTGGCAAAATGCAAAGATGCACCAAATGGTTCAATGTCCCTCTATGATGTCCCTCTAGCTGACTGATTCAGTGGAGGTTTCAAGCGTCATATGCAGTATTAAATCAAGAAACTCATCAGTCTACGTTTTTGTTACGTCTAGAATTCTAAAAGATAACATAAAATACATTTCGGAACCTATTGCATATTTAATTAATTAGACATTTGAATATTATGCTGTTTTCCCCAAAATCTATAAAAATGCAATTGCCTGTGTCATATATAAATCTGGGGATAAATCTTCACCTATCTATCGCTCGATTTAACTTTGAAGCACAATGTCTAAGGTTCTCAAAAAATATTTAACAAGCGACTAATGAATTATTTAGAAAATAATGAGCTTTTGAATAAAAACCATTTTGGTTTTCGTGCTAACAGGTCCGTCCTTCAACTTACTACAAATATTATACGTTACCTTGATAAAAACGAAAAAGTGATATGAGTATTCCTGGACCTTCAGAAGGCATTATGTACCGTATGCTTTCCAATATTATTAACATGTTTGGAAAATATGGGAATCAGGGGAAATGTACTTCTGTGGTTCCAGTACTACCTTTCGGATAGGAAGCAAAGTGTTAGGGTTGATGGCTTATTAAGTAACGAATTTAGGTTTACTTACGGCTTGCCACAAGACAGTACACTTGGGCCAAGCCTTTTTTTAATTTACATAAATGATCTGTGTAAAACTAATCTCAAGGGTGCCGATATTCAAATTTTTGCTGACGATACAGTCATACTTCTTCATGGTAAGTCTTAGGAATTTATTTATCGTATTGCTGAAAACGGTCTATGTATTATTATATCATGGTTAGAAAACAGCTTGCTAACACTCAACACAAGTAAAATAAAATATATATGCTTCAGTAAATCTAATATTAATTCACCCTAATCTTTTAGTTTACAAATCCATTCTTATCTTTGCAATTGACAACCTAATACCAAGAACAAATTACATTACAATTACAAATTACATACAAAGTAAAAGTTATAAAATATCTCGGAATAAGTATTGATGATAAGCTTAACTGGAAACAGCACATAACATCTGTTGCTAATAGACTCAGGAAATTAAATTAAGTGTTTAGAGAATTGCGCACTCTTTTGGAACTGACACTCTTAAGACACACTTGTAGATTGTGTAATTACATACTGTATTTGATCGTCGGTAGCAACAGCTAAAATACATTTAATATGTAGAACTTGGACAGCTCAAAAATCTCTCCTCAAAGTAATATTATACCTTCTATTTAGGCATCCAACTACTGCATTATTCAAAACAGCAAACGTACTTTCTTTGCGCCAACTTTATATCTATAATTATATAAAAATACAATAAATGTACGGTACCATATCTGCCCTCCACTGGAAAAAGACGAGAACATTACACAGTTAAGCGACCGAGATGTAAGATTGCTCGACAGCATTATTGATTTCAGGCACTTTACGATTCTTTTAGTGTAAATAATAAAGTGAGAAACCTCTCTATGTAGCAACTAAAATCTAAAGTTCTATTATGGTTGCGTAAGCTTAAATACAACGAGGTGAAAAATCTATCAAAAATCACTCAAATATACGAGTCATTACTTACAAAATAACGACACACACACACACGAACACACACACACACACACACACACACACACACACACACACACACACACACACACACACACACACACACACACACACAATATGTATACATCATATGCAATACACATGCATATTTTTTATTTATTTTTCTTTCATTTGTCAAAGTCTTTTATTTATTTTCTTACCTTGTTCTGATATGTAATGAGCCATTTCTTAATTGTAACATTGTGGATATGAGAAGCAACTAAATCCCGACACACAGCTATTGTCAGTTCAGGAGTCAGGGCTTCAACTTTGTTGTTTCAATATGGTTATATTCAATTTTAAAATTATTATTATTATTATAATCTGTTAGAAATTTCCAGTAATTTTTATGACCATATAGACTTCAAAACTGATAATACGGTATTAGGCAATTGCAAATCCCAGCAAATCTTGTAACTATATTAACTGTTTCAAGCATTTTGGGTATTGGTAAAGTTTGTAGATCTGAATATAAAATGTTATGAAGTGTATTTAAATAAAACAAAGAAGATTTTAAATATTACATAGACGTAAACCTTATTTTCTGTTTCTTAAAATTCATAAGGCTCACTGGGAATCGCACCTAAAATCATTCGATGAACAGGCAAGTGTTTAAGCTTGACATCAATTTGATCTTCAGTCTTCAATTGTTGCAATGATATAACTGACACAAAGATCTGACAAAAAATCATATAGTATTTTGTCGGTATTAACACTTCGAACAAACATTAAAGTACATGTCCTGAATTTAAAAACGTCAGTAATGACACAACCGAAAAAAAAAGTTACATGGGATATATATTACTAATCTGGGTTGCGACACATTCGACAAATGAAACTAAACTAATTTATATTAAGTAACGTCAGTTGTGGCACATCTAAAAAAAACTCTCAATTCACGGCAATGGCGATTGTGATACAACCGGTATAACAGAATTTATAGTGTTGAATAATAATGTCAGATCTGCCTGAACCAACATTTTTAAATTTGTCAGAAAAATATTGACAGTTATTAATTATTCTTGAAAAACTAACACTAATAATAATTTAATAAAAACCAATACAATGATATTAAGCGTTACAATGGTATTGCTTTATAAGTAACTTAAGTAATTCTTACCAGAATGAAAATGTCAAATTCTTCTTCACGTTTTCTTTTCTATGGTGGAATTATTTTCTACAGGTCTTCGATATAAGACCTAATATGCGTTTAGAACGACTTGACGTTATTATCTGAATAGAACATTATTATTATTGCAATATCACGTAAGATTGTTTTGAGTTGTAATAGACGTGCGCATTTCCTGTTAACAATGTTGAAAGTGGTAGATCTGCTTGTACTCGCGCCTCTCTCCCCCTGCTAGTAACAGTGTAAAGTAACCTACATACACAAAGTATATACCTATATTTTTAAGTGATAACTTAAGTTACAACTGACTTTATTTTGTTTGCTAAATGTGCTATTACAAAAGCAGGAGAAAAATGACTAAATGATAATCGAAGGTATATGTAATATTTAGAACAGGAAAGTGAAAAAATAAATTCGTCAAAATGTAGTTCCGACTTTTTTAATAGCGACCAGCAAAATGTCAAATACTTAGTATAGTTTAAATAATCCATATAAGTTAACAATTTCCGCGACCCGTGAGTTTTATATGAACAGTTTGTATGTTCACACATAGTGAGCACACAGTCCACCTGATAGTAAAAGGATGCCGTAGCCCATAAACACCTACATCTATCCCCGATTAAGAATCAAGATGCAGATGCGTTGTAACCCCTGACAACCCAGATGGAATGCCTCGTTTCCAGTAAAAAGGGTATCAATAATTTTGCCAGTTGTACATGCCATTATTGGAGAAGTTAGTTTCGTCAGACCAGATAATGTAATTTAAAACATTATTTTTTCTACTTTTTTTGCTGTTAACCATTTGTTATAGGTAACTCTTCGAATATTAACTCCTGCATTTAATGATTGAACTATGTGCTCCTGCCGATAAGAATTACACAAAAATTTCTTCCATGTCTTTAATGCAAGTAAGTGGAAAGCACAAACTTCGCGAGCGACAATTCTCGTCGTCTATCTCTGGATAGGCTTCCATACCTTTAGACACCACTGCAGCTATCGAGTGCCTACGTGTTTCATCAGGTCGTCACGCCATCTAGTGGGAGATCGCCCAAGAGTGCGTTTACTATTTACCAGTACTAGGCTGCCACTGAAAACCTTTCTTCTCCATTAATACTTTGTTCTTCGAGGTATATGGCCACCCACTACTTCAGCTTACTAATAGTTTAGGCATAGTAATTACGTACGTATTTAACATATAATTTAACACGACACTAATAAAGTGTAATACATTATTTGTGTTCGATTTGTAAATATATATTGTATATGAGTAAATTTTTTTTAATTTTTGCTGCTTTTATCTTCAGAGATTTGCCAACTCCATCGTTCTCTATCTTAGAGGCACATATTTGAGAATTTGTGACTAAAAGCTCATCAAACATCTCAGCGAAATCTGATTCAGGTTTCGGCAGTATAGTCTGGGCCTAGTCCATGTCGTTGAAGTACTTTTTTATGGAATAAGGGTGACAAACGAGCACAGAGTCCACCTGATGGTAAGTTAATGATGTGGCCCATAGACATCTACATTTATCCTCGATTAAGAATCGAAATTTAGTTGCGTTCTTACCCCTGAGGACTAATATGGAATGCCTCGTTTACAGTTAATAGGGTCATTGATTCTCTACAATCACCATGCGAACACAGCAGCATTAAGGTGCTATTTTACGCTGGTTTTCTGTGAGAGCGTGGTCCTAATCCAGTGGAACCGACCCATTCGTTGTACAACTATAATATAGCTGTAGCATGACTCAATCACGTTGTTTTTATAAACAAATAAATTTGTCTGAAGTTTATTTCTTTATATCCAAAATAACTACGCTTAAATCTTTACACTTTTGCTAGTAATATCGACGAAAGAGTATAAGTTTACACTAAATCAGGTAGTAGTTTACAGGAGTTCAGTAGTCGCGTGTAGACAGTTGCACAACAAATACGAATAACTTAAACCTCGCATATATTTGATCCTTCCACTGCTACTCACGCTTCCGTAAATATTACCCATAAATACTTCTGCGGTAACACCTTTTATGCCCAAGAGCCATGCTTATACTTATTACTGTCACCAAATAGCGGTGCGTGTACTGTTTTAAGTGTTCTTCAGTTTTATATATAAAAACTTTTTAAATTATCACTTTAAGTCCAACAGCAATAGGTACGCGAAATGAATAAAACAAAAGGCTAAAGTAAATCTGAATAAGCGATGAATATATAATGAAACAGGAAACAGATCAGTTTTATTCTGCATTATCGTTAAAAGTTTGTTTTCTTTCACAATGTTACTTTATAAGTCGATCTTTTTATAGTTGTTTTATATTAGAGTACTTAGTATTTTATAATTTATAATTTTATGTCTATTTCACTCTAAGAATTCAGTTCCTGTTATTAAAGATCTGTTTCATTGTAGCTAATGGGGTAGAGCCACACTGCAGCTATATTTTGTTTGCAACACTTGGGAAGGATCACGCTCTCACAGAATGATAGCGTAAAATAGAAACCGGATACCCTTTATATTGGTAACGAGAAAACGCATCTACATTTTGGTTCTTAATCGAGGATAGATGTAGGTGTCTATGGGCCACATCCACTTAACATCAGGTATTATCTAAAAAGTTGCATTATTATTTACAGTCGAGTAACAACTAAAATTGAAATTCTGCTATGGGGAAACGCGACTGATACAATATAGTTACAAGTATATTTTGATAAAATGTCCAATGTGACCTATTAAAGTGGCCCTACTATAATAAAATATATAATGCAATAATGTACAGACAAAGTTCAGTTCAGAGTGCAGAAAATTACCCATTGTGTACCTAAACTGTAACAATATAATTGTATTCACATTATAGTTAGTCCGTATAATTCATTCCAACCTTAAGTTGTAACATAAAAGTAGTGAAATATCTTAACTGGCTTCCCTCTATATAATCAAGTTCTCTATTTTACAACAGTTTACAGCCCCGAAGGCTATTTCATTAATTGACCGCAAGAAATGCTACTGGATTTGTTAATGAAGAGTAATTATAAGGGAAAATCGAATGATCGAACCCTTTGCGAAACTTACGTGCACAACCTTGTTATTTCATTGTAAATGATATGGAAACGTTGTTTAGAATTTATAACTTTACGACTGTCCCGATCATTAGGCGTGATTTAAGGTGACTGCTGGTGAAGTAATCTACTAAATTATTTTTGTTGTTTTAACAGAATTTAAAAAACAAGAAGTTTCTATATTCCACGCGTATTTTTTTTATGTATGTGTGTGTATTTTTTTATTCTTTTTAGTTTTTGAAGTTGTTTTTAAATCTTTTTAAAAGATACATTTTTGGTGATTTTACTTGAAAGAAACTGTTATTTATCGTTTTATACCATATTTTGCGATTAAGTAAACAACTTTGATAAGCATAGGTGCGTAACGGTCATTATTTAATTTTTTTATAGAATTTTGTCAAGTTTTCCTACATGTTAAAAAGTGGTTTAATTAATATATCTCTCTGAAAAAGGAATCTTGGTGATGTAATTTCTTCACAGATTTTTTTTAAATGCATTAAAAGTGGCAAATGTGTAATGCAGTATAAAAATATGACTGATTGTTTATCTTTTTGTATTTTCTTGTCCTATACCTTCTCAACTCATTAGTCTATATATTATTGCACTATACCGTCTCAACTCATTTGTGTGTACATTATTGCATTATATATTTTATTATAGTAGGGCCACTTTAATAGGTCACATTGGACATTTTATATTTCGCATATTATATATTACATATATTGTATATTTCGCGTTTCCCCACAGTAGAATTTCAATTTTAGTTATTATTCGACTGTAAATAATAATATAACTTTTTAGAGAATACCTGATGTTAAGTGGATGTGGCCCATAGACACCTACATCTATCCTCGATTAAGAACCAAAATGTAGATGCGTTTTCTCGTTACCAATATAAAGGGTATCCGGTTTCTATTTTACGCTATCATTCTGTGAGAGCGTGATCCTTTCCAAGTGTTGCAAACAAAATATAGCTGTAGTGTGGCTCTACCTCGTTAGCTACAAGGAAACAGATCTTTAATAACAGGAATTGAATTCTTAGAGTGAAATAAACATAAAGTTATAAATTATAAAATACTAAGTACTCTAATATAAAACAACTAGGAAAAGATCGACTTATAAAGTAACATTGTGAAAGAAAACAAACTTTTAACGATAATGCAGAATAAAACTGATCTTTTTCCTATTTCATTATATAATCATCGCTTATTCAGATTTACTTTAGCCTTTTGTTTTATTCATTTCGCGTACCTATTGCTGTTGGACTTAAAGATATAATTTAAAAAGTTTTTATATACAAAAATGTAGAACGCTTAAAACAGTACACGAACCGCTATTTGGTGACAGTAATAAGTATAAGCATGGCTCTTTGGCATAAAAGGTGTTACCGCAGAAGTATTTATGGGTAATATTTACGGAAGCGTGAGTAGCAGTGGAAGGAGCAAATATATGCGAGGTTTAAGTTATTCGTAATTGTTGTGCAACTGTCTACATGCGACTACTGAACTCCTGTAAACTGTTACCTGGTTTAGTGTAAACTTATACTCTGTCGTCGATATTACTAGCAAATGTGTAAAGATTTAAGCGTAGTTATTTTGGATATAAAGAAATTAACTTCAGACAAATTTATTTGTTTATAAAAACAAAGTGATTGAGTCATGCTACAGCTATATTATAGTTGTACCACGAATGGGTCGGTTCCACAGGATTAGGACCACGCTCTCACAGAAAACCAGCGTAACATAGCAGCTTAATGCTGCTGTGTTCCACATGGTAATTATAGAGAATCGATGACCCTATTAAGTGTAAACGAAGCATTCCATATTAGTTCTCAGGGGTGAGAACGTAACTGAATTTCGATTCTTCATAGGGGATAAATGTAGATGTTTATGGGCCACTTCATTAACTTACCATCAGGTGGACTGTGTGCTCGTTTGTCACCCCTATTCCATAAAAAAGTACTACAACGACATTGGCTAGGCCCAGACTATCCTGTTGAAACCTGAATCAGATGTCGCTGAGATGTTTGATGAGCTTTTAGTCACAAATTCTTAAATATGAGCCTCTAAGATAGAGAACGATGGAGTTGGCAAATCTCTGAAGATAAAAGCAGCAAAAAAGTAGAAAAAAATTTACTCATATACAATATATATTTACACATAGAACACAAATAATGTCGTATGTGAAATTATATGTTAAATAGGTACGTAATTACTATGCCTAAACTATCAGTAAGCTGAAGTAACAGTGGGCCGGCCATATACCTCGAAGAACAGAGTATTAATGGAGAAGAAAGGTTTTCGAGTGGCATCCTAGTACTGGTAAGTAGTAAGCGCACTCTTGGGCGATCTCCCACTAGATGGCGTGACGAACTGATGCAACACGTAGGCACTCGATAGATGCAGTGGTGGCTCAGGACCGTATTTTGTGTCAATGTACGGGGAAAGCCTACGTTCAGCGTGGACTTTTAAGGGCTGTAAGGGATAGAATTAGTATTTGTATACAGGATGAAATGAGTGTGATATTAATAAACGACTCACGTATAGTGTATAAGCCTTGATTCATCTAAAACTTCTTAGTGTAAGAGCATAGCCTACAAATTTAATTACTGCAAGGATAATGAACGTGTATTATGTTAGAAGTTAGAAGAGAATTGCAACCTGTTACCGCTTTAATGTTTGGGTCGGGTCACATTAATTTGAGTTACATTTGTTACTGTAATACAGTATGAGATGAAACATGGAGTTAAGGCAATGAATTATTTGAAATTCCATTAGCTACATAACGATGTACCTGATGGAATAAGTGAACGTACTTACTTCAAAATTAAATTTCTAAAAGAAAACGAACTTATTAGAATCAAAGATTATATTAAATAATATTTAATAAATAAAAAAACTTCTTTATTATTGGGTGTATACAAAAATAAATAAAATCCACTTGATAGTTATATATTTCTTAAGTTATTCCGTTTACTGGCCCAGTATCCGATAAAGCTGTAAAAACCAACTGGCTAACAGCACTAATATCACAAAAATAGAAATAAAAATGTGTTAATAAAACGACATGCTTCTACGGGTGTACCTAAGGGACTGAATACATTTTTCCTAATTCGACTTATAATAAATTCTCGCACACACTAACTAGATATGTCTGTGTGCAATTATTTCCTGCCTCCACAATATTCCCCCTCTTGAAAAAAACAAGAGTATAAAATATACACAATAATAAATGTCCTTGGAACCATGGCTCGCATCTTTGATGCTGTTTCCCGTCGCCGGTGTAGGAAATTCCGATATGGGTGCGAAAGGGTTATACCGCTTCAGGTCTTACTACATGCACGAGACGAGAGAGGGTGTTGATAACTTTCTAAGGAGCCATGAGATGGCAAATAATCTATGAACACTTTGTAATAGTTATTTATAGCACAGCTGGTAATATATAGCATAGCCTTAGGTTTAAGAGTCTAATAATGTAAGATAAACATGAAATGTTTGGTCACTCTTTGTCTTTAGGTAATGCTATGTTTATATAATTTTTTTGTTAATGACTGTTTGTGCCAAAATAAAGAGTATTAAAAAGTATCTATATATATATGTTTTCTTTTTTTCGTGGGTAGAAGCGAAATAAGTAACAGACGTTTTGATCTATCTCGTGCAATTTATATTTTAAAAGTAGAAATAAGGATATTTTAATGTGTTACACATATATGTAATAATCATCTGCTTACCAGCCTTGATTCCTTGATATATATTATCCTTAACTTGCTGTTTTTAACACTGCACTAAACTATGGGAGCCCTCAAAGGATCCCTGTCAGCCATGTCAGAACTCTTCAACACTCGTATGAATGAGTTTCAGTAGGACTTACAAAAGACTAGTCCAACTATGGCCCCAAATATATCTGTACTTTCAACGGATTTTACAACATTCGGAAAGTTCATCTTGTCCGCTCTCGAAACTGTTCAAGGACAGGTTGAGTTTCTTGGGAGAGAGTTCGACTGCTTGGAGATGAGGTTGCGTCGTAAGATTCTGCTGCTTCATAAATATTGGCTGGGATGATTACATTCTAAACAATATTTACAACAAGTAGTGCGAATAGCTTGATCTACATTAGGCAATAAATCAGTTACGTATTCCTAGATATTATCAGTCGGTTGCATACGGGATCGAAGAGGATGGACGACGGACAGAAAACTGCGAGAACGAGACAAGCAGAAAACCGGTCGTCAAGACGGCTACAATTCCCTCCTCCACGTCGCCCCTCGCATATGATTCACCGGTGTAGCCCGATGCTATCTGCTACGCGGACGTAGCTGCATCTACGAGCGATGCTACGACGTCCAGCTGTAATCGTCTACAACTGCATTTATTTTGTGATCCAAGGTGATGTGTATATCCAAGACAATATGCGCCGTCGCGTGTTGGTGCTGGGTTAATAATGGCGTAATAAAGATCTCATTTGTAGCAAGTAAGTTCAGAGTCGTTCCCGTCAAACCACTAACGGTGCCTAGGTGCAAACTTCAAGCAGCTCTGTTAGCTGCACGACTGGCCAGCACCATCACGAAAAAACACAAACTTACTCCAATGAAACGCTGGTTTTGGTGTGATTCAACCACAGTTTTACAGTGCATTCGTAACAATAAAAATAAAGAAAGTATAAACCCTTTGAAGTAAATCGCCTCGGTAAAATAGACGATTTGTCGAGCATTCTTGAATAGAGATACGTCCTTTCAAAACTAAACGTTGCTGATTTGGCTACCAGGGAGTAATTTGATGAGTCCATATTCAAATGTGAGTGGTTTACTGGGCTTTCATTTTTATATTCTCCCGAGTATTTATGTCCGCAATATATAGTCTGAGTGGAGCATAGACGACATGCAATGTGCTACACATTGCATGTCGTACAAAATTTACCAACTTCCTTACCTGTTCTGGATCTGCTACGGTTTTCGTCCTGGTTGCTATTATTGAGAGCTACAGCTTTCGCTTTAATATTTATTAATAGGTGTCGAAAACTTACCTGTGAATTAGACTGTGCCACGATGGAGCGTGCGGAGTGCCTACTGCTAAAATATGCGCAGGCGGAGTCGTTCCGTGAGGATATATCTGCAATAATAATAAACTTATACCTCGATCAAGTAAGTTGCATTCCTTAACACCTTACATGGATGAACACGGCTTACTTCGAGTCTGCGGGCACGTCGATGCCGCAACAGATAAAAATTAAAAGTTAAAGTGACAGCCTATATACGTCCCACTGCTGGGCACATGCCTCCTCTCATTTCTGAGAGGCCGCAACTGATGTGGACCTGAAAATTAAAAGGCCTGTCATTCTGGATGGCCGATATCCTGTAGCGATGCTGCTTATCCGACACTACCACGTCAAGGCCGCGCACGGTAATCAAGAAGTTGTGATGAACGAACTTAAACAGAAGTACTGGTTTATAAGACTTAGGCCTACCGTTAAGAGTGTCGTATCGAAATGTATGCTGTGCTCATCATCAAGTACCTAGAATGGGAGAATTAACTTCTCCTCGCATGGCTTACCACCAGCGCCCTTTTACATACTGTGGCTTAGATTTATTCGGGCCTATAGAGGTGACGATGTGAGAAAAAAGGTATGGTGTTCTATTTACATGCACGACAGTTAGAGCAGTTTACATTGAGCTAGTGTCTTCGCTTACTTCGAATGCTCTCATAATGGCGTTGCGTCGTATGGTGACAAGATGCGGGTGGCCGCGGCATCTATATTCGGACAATGGCACCAACTTCAGAGACGCTAATAAGGAACTGCAGAAGTTCATCCAGAACAATGAAGACTTAAAACATGAAGGTATTAATAATAATATGGAGTGGCACTTCATACCTTCCGCCAGTCCCCATTGGGGTGGGGCATGGGAACGTCTTATAAGGAGTGTGAATACGTCAGTCAAAGTCATACTAAAAGAACGAGTACCATGACGAGAGGTATTAGGCACGTTCTTGGCAGAGGTTGAAAATATCGTTAACAGCCGTCCTTTGATGCAAGTGTCAGTGGAGCCAGGTAGTATTGAATCCCTCACTCCTAATCATTTCCTTCTTGGTACATCATGAAATCTACCCATGATTATGGAGTTTGATAATACCTATTTCTTCTTGCAAAAACAATAACAGACAACGGTTGGCAGACATGTACTGGCAAAGGTGGGTAAGAGAAATTTTACCTAATCTTATACCTCGGTGAAAGTGGCACAAGGAACAGAAACCGCTGCAGGTTGAGGACCTCGTTCTGGTGGCAGACTCTGACCGTCCACGGAACGCATGGCCAAAGGGACTCATTACCCAAGTGTTTTCGGATAAGAATGGTCGTGTCCGGTTGGTAGATGTAAAAACTAAGACTGTAACTCGACGGAGATCTTTGGCTCGTGTCGCGCCAATTACTTTAGATGATGAGGGCTGTTCCAGCACTGGTGGGTATTGTTAGCGATGCGCTCAAAATGTTTGATGTAGCTTCCTTTCATATATAATTATAAGACCTACGTATAAATATATGTAGGACCTATTTCGGACCACAGTCCACGTCAGACCGCCCCATATTATACCCGAGACGCGCGAACAATTTATATGTAAATTTAATTCTTAAAGGTTTGACTTAAAATACACGTTTTGTGAATTCTGAACCACCACAAACCCTACAACGGATGAGGAAGCTCAAGGCCGCTCAGCGAGCCATGGGGATGGCTATGCTCGGAGTTTCTCAGCGTGATACACTTAGAAACGACGATATCTGCAGTAGAACCAGAATAATCGACATATGCCTTTTTTTCACGGAGAATTGCTTACGCATATCCGTCTCGCGGGGGAAGGACGGGTTACGTCGGACTCGCACCGACTAAAATCCCATGGTTTTCCACCTTTGCCGTATATTGGCAGGGCCATGGGAACGCTTTCGCTCACATCCGCGGCCCCATCAGCACCGGCCGCCCCATGGCAGCCCCTCCTCGGAGCGGATTTCTCTTCCCCCCTTCCTTCTCTGGTAAGGCGCACCAGGAACTCAAGACGCGCCTTTCTTCATGGCCTCTTACTAGAACTGCGAAACGGACTCCCAGAATCCGATATTCGGAGGCCATGGTCCCAGGAAAAACGAGCACTTGGAAGCACTAGCTTCCCGACCCCAGCGGCGGATCTGGTCTATGGCTCCGCCATCAACCAAGATTCAGCTGCGGAGAGTAGGGAGAGCGGTGCCTCGCAATAACGACACTCCTCTTCCCCCGCAGCCCCACCACCACCGCATCAACGGTGTGGCTCCGTCAGAGTCACGGAAGATAGGGCGAGTGGCGCATCGCCATACAAATACTCCTCTTCCTTCGCAACTACACCTCAGCTGCAGCGGTAGAGGGAGAGGGCACTCATCTCACCGCAGTCCACCAACACACATCGAAGTGGACTCGCCAAGTCCACTCGGAGTGGCCACCTCGGACCGGCCCTACACCATGGGCCAGCCAAGTGGGTTCCTGTTTGCTCACCACGACAAAGCGGGAACCTGTTCGGGGAGGAATCGACATAGCCCTACGGATCAGTAAGTTGAAGTACTAATAAGCCGGCCATAAATCCCGAATAACCGACAATTGTGCGAGATGTTCGAGGCGCCCTCACACATCTTAAGCCCAAAAAGTCCGTGGGTCCGGATGGGATACCACCGTTCATTTTAAAAGACTGCCGTGCGGTGTTTGAATTGCCTCTCTTACATATTTTTAACCTGTGTCTAAAAGAAGGTTACTACCCGGACATTTGGAAAGTGACCCGAGTGATTCCTGTTTTAAAAGGAGGATCGGGTTCCAAGGTGGATGAATATCGACCGGTAGCCGTATTGTCTGCAGTCGCTAAGGTATTCGAGTCGATTATTTATAAATATCTTTATAATCAAGTGAACTCGCAGCTTACCGAGGCTCAGCATGGTTTTCGTTCAGGTCGAAGTACGGGGAGTAATTTAATGTCTTTTATGAATTATGTGGCGCCAGTAGTAGATGCTGGGAGCCAGGTTGACACCACATATTTTGATTTTCAAAAAGCCTTTGAATGATATCTTGTTTGTAAAATTTGCCGAGTTAGGTTTTACACCTAGCTTACTAGATTTTTTTGCAAATTATCTGAGTGGGCGTAGACAATACGTGGATTTTGGAGGTTATGAATCGCAACCGTACTGTATTTATTCTGGAGTGAGTCAAGGGAGCAATCTCGGTCCTTTATCATTTATGTTAATGGTCAATGATTTTCCTACGGTCATTGAGAAGGCGCAGTGCTTGCTAGTTGCAGACGATCTTAAAATTTATTTGAAAATAAACAATGCTTCTGACTGTCAAAGTTTACAAAGGGACATTGACAGAGTGGCACGGTGGGGTATGGAAAACAAATTGAACTTAAATGTGAATAAATGTTGTGTCATGAGTTATGGTCGTGCAAAAGCCCCTCATAACTATGCTTATCAAATGAACGGCCCTGTAATCCCTCGAGTTACATATTAGAGACTTAGGCGTCGAGATGGTCCTGAACTTAATTTTCGTATTCACATTTTAAATATTTGTAAAAAAGCTTTTAGTAATCTCGGCTTTATCTTAAGGCAGTGCAGGGATTTTCGGAATTTACTTACTATTAGAATTTTATATAATGCTCTCGTAAGAAGTCAACTTGAAACGAATGCCATTATTTGGAATCCACATGAAAGCAAATATAGTGTCATGATCGAAAAAATTCAAAATAAATTTACACGATTTTTATATTTCAAGCAGTACGGAATCTATCCTAGTTTTCCACTGATGTATCCGAGTCTATTTGTACTGGGTATGGTCGGTTACAGCCGTCTGAGTGAGGAGAGACATCGCGCTTATTAAATATGTGTGGAACGTATTACGTGGATGGATACATCACCCAGATGTGCTCGCTGCGCTAAAGCTACGTGTACCTGATAATTACGTGTGTTCTCGTCGCCGCGCCCCGTTACTCCTCGTGCCCACTGCTAGGACGAAGTTGCTTCAGAATGCACCATTGACACGTGCCATACACTACGTTAATATCATCTCACAGGATATTGACGTATTTACATGCAGTCAGACGAAGTTCACAATAGCAGCATACAAATGCGTTGAAAATTGTAATTTTTTTTAATTAGTGTTTTATTTTATAATCATGTTAATATTATTATTCATTATTTTATAGTCATTATTTATTAGTCAGTATTTTTCTTATATTTAAGTTAGTTATAGCATCGCATTGGTTAATATAACTGTAATGATGTTATAATTAAGTAATAAATAAATAAATAAATAAATAAATTGAGTACTGGTAAGCGGAGGATAGGGCGGCCCCCGACTATATGGATTGACGACTTGGTGAAAGATACAGGAAGTCCATGGATATATGTGGCTCAGGACCGTGCTTGGTGATATTTCTTGGGAGTGGCCTATGCTCGGCAGTAGACTTGAGATGGGCTGTAATGATGATGACCTGAATCTGTAATCTTATACTACAGTCAAGTCTGGCAACTTTGCCAATAGAAGTTAACTTTGCCATCAGGGATGTACAGGTACAAAATTAGGTTCAACTCGGAGAACGTTACGTTTTTTAAAATTTGTCATTTTTTGAATGAATTTTTTTTAACTAATTGACAGCATCGTTTTCAATATGGCAACATCAGAGCAAATTTTGACATTTTATTTTACCGCGGAATTGTGCCGGCGACTTAATCACCTTTTCATCGATTCATCTTTATTAAAAGAAAAAGAGAAGAAAAGAGAAATGTATATTATTTTATTGCGTCGGGTATTAATAACTTATACCTTAACTTACCTAGTTTTGCTATTGTGAGAAATCAATATTTTTAGGTTGTTTATAAAAAAATCTCAATCCTAATAAATTAATGTCACTTTAGGAAAATGGTTCGCAAAGTAGACGGAAATTAGGAAGTATAAGATATAAAAATTACTCAGAAAAAATTCTGAATGTCGCCGTCAACTTAGTATTAACAAAAGATATATCTTCTATGAAAGAGGAAAAGCGATTTTAAATACCAAAACGTACAATAGAAAATAAAGTTAAGGGACTCTGTATGCTTTTTCCTGGCGCACCGCTGCGATTAAGTGAATCTGAAGAAAAGACATTGTTAAAGTTTTGATTGTGGCAAATGAGTTTGGATCACCATTGAGCCGACTGGATTTATGCATATTAACATAATAATATTTAAAAAAGAACAGTCGAGATCATTTGCTTAACTATAAACCACCTGGCAAATGGTTAATCCGTAATTTTTTGGATTGTCACAAAGAATAATTGATTACAAGGTCCGTCCAAAACATTAAGAGGGCGCGTGCCGAAAAAACCTCTGAAGAATACGAAATATATTTCAAAAACGTCGAACAGAGTTTAAAAGACGTGCCAAGCAGCCATATAATCAATTCTGATAAAAAAAAATTATCGGATCCACAAAATGCATATTTAAAAGAAAAGTTAAATATCCATGGAGAATACTAAATCAATCAAAAGAAAATACATCAATTATGTTCGCAGCGAGTGCAGATGGATCTTTATTGCCCGTATATTCCGTCTACAAGTCTGAATATTTGTGGTCAGATAGATGCCAGATATAACAGAACAAAATCGGGATGGTTCAAAGAGAGTTAGAAGTTTTTCTTACGTATACCTTTGGCATACTTGGACTCAAACTGAACTTAACGCCCTGGATAGAAAAGTCCGCACTGCTATGATGTCCCATAGGATGCATCACCCGTGATCGTCGATTATGAGGCAGTACTTGCCGCGGAAACATGGTGGGCGTGGCTTTTTAAGCGCGCTTACCATGCATAATCGCGAAGTGTGTAGCCTCCGTAATTACTTTCTGATGAGATCGGATGATCCATTCTATAGGGAAGTCATCTATCCTTAGCCAACGAGCAATGGCAAGACCCGCGAGTACAGAGCATTTCCGACCGAGAGACCGTCGACCGAACCGTTGAGAGACCGTTGGAGAAGGAGCTCCACGGGAGGTTCTACAAGGCTCTACATGAGCCTTTCGTAGACTCAGTTACTACCCTCCACTGGGTACGTTTTAGTGACCTCTTTGTGGAAACCGTGGGTTTTGTCTGTGCGATACAGGATCAGGTTATTAAGACCAACCAAGATGGCACCGTCAACATCTGTCGAGCTTGTTGCCATCCCGGTGAGTCACTAACGCATGTCATCTCCGGTTGTTCGGTGCTTTCCAACTCCGGGTACTTGCACAGGTACAAACTAGTAGCCAGAATTCTACACCAGGAGCTCGCTCTGAAATACGGTCTCGTAGACCGAAAATTGCCTTATTACAAATACTTGCCGAAAGCCATGCTCGAAAATGAACGCGCCAGGCTCTACTGGGACCACGCCATAATCACAGACAGGACTAATCTTGCGAATAAGCCTGATATTGTGCTGATGGACCGGGCACAGTCAAGGATATTTTTGGTCGACATTACCATTCCGTATGACGGTAACCTCGTGAAAGCCGAAGCAAATAAGAAAACAAAATATCTGGATCTGGCTCACGAGGTGACCGACATGTGGGGTGGTCTGCCGACCGAAATTATTCCTGTAGTCGTCTCTGCGAACGGGCTAATCCCGGTTAGCCTCTCGGGTTATCTGAGGCAACTGGGACTCCGTGAAGGACCGCTCCAAGCTCAAATACAGAAGGCGGTGCTCCTCGATACTGCCCGCATCATCCGCCGGTTCCTTTCCCTTTCCCCCTTACCCTCGGCCATTTTGTCTGTCCTGCCGAGGGCTTCCATATGGTTGGCTTTTATTTATTTACGTATTGTTTATGTATTTATAACACTATATTAATATCATTCATGTTTATTTATCATTTTCATCTATATATTTATACAGCCCAACCAGATGAGAAAACTATTTAAATACCCCAACAATAATAATGATTTATTTTCTCACCACAATTTTACAGAATTATTGTACATAATATTATAGTATTACGTTTCAATATTATACTGTGGGAGAATGATGCCTAAAGTAGGCTTTACGCCTGTATTTCAGGACGCCAACTCTCCGCCCTATGTTGGTAATTACAATACTTTTATTATGTACTCGTACATCCACCATATTCATAATTTACATAATATCTTCTTTTTTTAATTTATTTATGTACACACAACAAGATACAGAAACAGTCTTATAGTGAATTTGTAGAACCTTTTTCTACTTATTCCATAATTTGCTGAAATATCTTCCAGTAGACCCACAAAGGAAAATATATTAAAAAGGCAAACTTACGTACAATACTAATACTACTATAAATAATATACAAAATGTTACGTAAATTATATTAAATGATACTATAAATAAAAATAAAATAATACCATAAATAAAAATAATACATAAAATGGCTACATATAATATATTAGGTCCTTACATATGAAATTGGCGTTTTATACGGGAGTAATATAAAGTCAAGACTTTTTTGTAAAATATATTTAATTAATCAAAGTGTGCACCGTTGTTATCATAGACTTAGAATATACTACGCTAGTATATACTAAGTCTATGGTTGTTATCTATGCACTTTTGCCATCTCATAGGTAGTTCATTGATCCTTTTACTAAAAAAAACATGTGGGCGAGAATCAATAAACTCTTTGAAGGCGGTTTGGACTGCCCCATCGGAGTTGAATTTTTTTCGTTGTAAGAAGTTGTCGAAATTCCGGAAATAATGGTAATCTGTTGGAGCAAAGTCTGGGGAGTACGGTAGATGTCGCAGACATTCCAATTGTATCTCATATAACTTAGTGGTTGTTTGTTGTGCAGTGTGTGGTCTTGCGTTGTCGTGAAGCAGCAGTAGCCTAGAGCGATTGACCAATCTCGGTTGTTTACAGCTAGTTCTTCCTTCATGGTTTGCAGGGTCAAACAATATATATCTGCCGTAATCGTTTGGCCAGATTTTAGAAAGCTGTAGTGAATGACACCGGCGCTAGTCCACCAAACACTGACAAGTAACTTTTTCTGAGTCAATTTTCGTATAGGGCAGGTTTTGGCTGGGTCTCCAGGGTCCAGCCATTCTACGAGCGCTTCCGATTATCGTACAGTATCCACTTTTCATCACAAGTAATAATTCGATTTAAAATCCCTTCATTATTGTGTTGGTTGAGCAAAGTAACACAGCAGTCGACGCGTGTTTGCAAGTTCGATTCACTCTATTCATGAGGTATCCATCGTTCAAGTTTTTTTTTACTTTTCCGATTTGCTTCAAGTGGATTAATACAGTTTTATCACTTATCCCGAAGCCTGCAGCTATCTTTGAAGTGCTTTGTGATGGATCCGCTTCCACAATAGCCTTTAATTCTTCATTTTCCACTTTGGTCTCCGGCCGTCCACGGGGTTGGTTCTGAAGGTCGAAATTTCCAGAACGAAAACGTTGAAACCAAAAACGTACCGTGCTTTCTTTTGTGGCACTAGTGCCATACACATCATTAATCCTCAGAGCTGTTTCTGCAGCACTGGTGCCACGGTAGAACTTGTACTTCTAAATATACCGATATTACATGTTTTCCATTGTGCGGTAATAAGGGACACCAAAGAATAAAATAATGAGGAAAAAACAAATGAATGACTCTTTTCAAAACTCAAATGTACCAGCTAAATGAATTTATAAATTTGAATTTCGAATTCTTAACCAAAGAGGAGATATTTCAGATCAAATTGGTCAGTACGACAAAACGCTATTTTCATATGTAAGGACCTAATATATATAAACTAATACTAATATAATAAAATAATTTATATTAATTAACAGGATGCAAATAAATTATCTCTAACACGTTTTTAAATACTAATAATGTTTCAGAATTTCTTATATTAGGCGGTAGGGAGTTCCACAACATATCCCCGTGGACAGAAAAGGAGTAGGAGTAGAAACCGGAATTATAGACGGAAAAGTTAAGAAGAGTTTTAACAAGAGATCGGCGTGATTTATCCGGAGAATGGGTGAAGGAAAATCAGCTTCTGAGGTAAGAGTGAGAAGATGGATTGTGCAGGATATTATAGAGGAGACTTAAAAATCGAGTGTTCCTACGAAGTCGAATTGGAAGCCACTAGAGTTGCTTGCGAAACTGAGATATTCGGTCAAACTTTTTGAGCCTAAGTATGAAACGGATACACTGATTTTGCAAGCGCTTGAGTTTGTTAAGGAGCTTCTCTGTAGCATCCAAATAACAGGCGTCAGCATAATCAAGCAGTGGTAGGATAAGAGTGAGCACGAGTGATATTTTAGCTTTTAGTGGTAAGACATTTTGTAGAAATTTAAATGAATGCAAGGTAAAGTAGACCTTACGACTAACCTCAGCGATGTGCGTGGACCATGATAAATAGTGATCAAATATAATGCCTAAGTTTTTGACAGTACCGGCAAAGTCTATAGGAACGCCATTAAAATAAACGTGAGGTAATGATGTAAATTCTAATTTATTACGCAAATGCCTGCTGCCTATTATGATGGCCTGCGATTTCGTGGGATTAACTAATAGTCCAAAGGATGCAGACCATTTACAGATGCTCAGAACCGCATTATTGGCTTCAATTGCATTATTTATATCACACACCGGAAAATGACGATTCAGCTGTAAGTCGTCCGCGTAAAGATGGAAATTGGATGTAATAACTGTCGTAATAGAGTTAATAAATATAGAAAATAAAAGAGGAGAAAGAACGCCACCCTGAGGTACGCCCATAGTGATACCAGACCAGTTGGAAAGAGTGTTATTAAGATGGACACAGTGCGAACGACCTCGAAGATACGAATCAAACCACGTAATGGCACATGGAGGAATGTTTATAGATTCCAAGATCCCGAGAAAACTATCGAAGCTTACTGAGGTAAAAGCACTGCTAAAGTCAAGCAAAACTAGAAGTGTAAGAGATTTGTTGTCCATGGCCCAACGGATATCATCGGTTACTTTAAGTAAAGCAGTGACAGTGCTGTGACCAGGACGAAAGCCCGACTGATATGTAGAAAGCAAAGAGTTAGACGATAAGAAGAAAGAAAGTTGCCTATGGATAATGTGTTCCAGAATTTTAGAAAGAAAGGGTAAAATAGATATGGGACGAAAGTAATATAGAGAAGAAGGATTAGAAACCT
This sequence comes from Parnassius orleans, assembly GCA_029286625.1. Classification (NCBI taxonomy): domain Eukaryota; kingdom Metazoa; phylum Arthropoda; class Insecta; order Lepidoptera; family Papilionidae; genus Parnassius; species Parnassius orleans. Next base: position 33,534 of record JAGSMP010001643.1, on the reverse strand, counting down.
TAGGTAAAGGAATTATATATGCTTGTTTCCAAACTGAAGGAAAAGATGAGGATGATATGGAGAAATTAAATATATCAGTAAGAATTGGAAGAAGTAGTGGTAGAACTGGCATAATCATCTTCGAGCATAGACCGCCGTTACCAACAGCAGTTGAAGAGATGGCTAGGATGGATTTTTTGGCATCTTCCTCCGTCACAACGGAAAGTTAAAAAGGGAAAACGTGTGGTTTCAGGTTACGTGACAATGTGAGTAATGTGTTTGATTTGATGTAGGGATCTAAAGTTATGGGAGGAGTAGCAAAATGTTTATTTAGATCATTTACTTTAACGTCTTTGCATTCAAAGATCGAAAACCTGGCGACACCAACAGAACGAAGGAATTTCCACATCTCAGTAGAATTTCTATTATGGAGAGAGTCATAAAAGTGGCGTCTTTTAGCATCCCGACACAGACGACTGTAGCGGTTTCGTAAAACTTTACAACGATTTAAGTTAATTTCAGATGGGAAACGTTTATACTTTCACTTAGCTATGTCCCTCTTACCCATTAGCTCCCTTATACCACGTGTAATCCATGGTGCAGAGTTACCCTTTATCTTTACGCGTTTAAGCGGAGCATGTTTATTGTATATCTTCAAAATTATGTCATTAAAATTACAAATCTTAATATTAATATTAGTATTGCCAACAATAGGGGTCCAATCAATATTACTTACATCACGCTGAAATGCCTCTAGATATATACTCTTATAATGACGGAGGAACAAGTATTGGGATTTCTGTTTAGGCGGACGCAGACGATAAGAGAGGTAGATTAAATCATGATATGAAAAAGATGCAGTTATTTGCTCATGAGACATAACTCTATCAAGAGAAGAAACGATTATAATATCAAGCAAAGAAGGGTTACAGTTAGGGAAGTGGTGAGTTGCATGAAGGGGAAGACTGTGAAGGTTAAAGGAAGATACCAAAGTCAGAAGTTTTTTAACAAACATTTTTTTTGTTTATTAAACAGGACTAAAATCCGAAAGGATTTTATGCGTATCGAAAAAATCTATATACATGTTAGAACTATAAAAGACCGCCAGTAGCATTTTTACATGATTGAGAGTTATTTTGATAACAAGATATTCAGCAGTTTGAGAGTAAATAGAAAGACAGGCAAATATAATTTAATAAAATATATCTGAACGGAGGTATATGGGCTATCCCACCGCAATCTTTTCCTATCCTATCGTTACGGATTAGTACAAAACCAGGTAAGTCTTTTATTCGGATTTTTGATACTTATTAACGTTAAATATAAGAATAATCTTATGGACTTTATTGTACAAAAAACCTCCAAGGTAGCAAAATAAACGTTTAGATAATTTTGTTCTCTACAAGCACCGCCCCAGAAGGTAATACCATATGTTAACAGAGATTAGGCCAAGGCGTAGTAGACGGATTTCTTTAGTTTATCATCAGCCACGTCTCTCGAAGTTTTAAATACATATATTAGTTTACGCAACCTGCTATTAAGGGTATTAATGTGTTCATGAAAACGTAGAGTGCCATCGATTATAACTCCTAGATATATTACTTTGTTAGCTTGACGTAGTTTTATGCAGGTATCTGCATTATTAAGTGGGTTGGAACACGAGTGACTTACGATGGTATGTGGTAGTGATGATGTGGTAAATGTTTTTTTTTTTAATCTTAACATGACATAAAATATTTTATCTACGTTCAGTGTCAGTACGTTACTTCGAAGCCAGTTTGAGACTGTGTTGTAGCCCAACTGGGCTACATCACAGTCTCAAACTGACTTCTTGCTATGAACCTGCACTAAATAGGAAGACGGTATCATCTGCAAAACTTTTGATCCGCCCTTTAGGAAGAATGAGCATACCCAGTTCATTAATATATATGAGAAATAAAGTTGGAGAAAGTACACTGCCCTGAGGCATTCCATAGGTTGTTGTGCGTTCAGCACTGACAAATTTATCCACCTGAACGCACTGAGTACGTCCACTCAAGTAGTCTTCAAAAAGTCGCAGTTGTATACTTCTAATTCCCATACTCTCCATCCTACGTAAAAGTATGGGTACAGAAACCGTGTCGAAAGCTTTGGCGAGATCAAGAAATATGCCAAGAACTTTCTGCCCATTGTCTAAGTTTGTAACAATATAAATAATAAGATCATGAATCGCATCGAAGGTAGATTTACCTGACCTAAAACCATATTGTGAGTGCGATACTTTCGCCAAGTTATTTTTTTCCAAGTAGTTTACGAGCATGTTGTTCATTATACGTTCGAGTGTTTTGGACAAGGCAGACAGCACAGCTATAGGTCTATAATTATTGACACGGTATCTGTCCCCACCCTTAAAAATCGGGTGTTTAATCGATTTTTTGAAAGCTTTAGGGAATTTTCCGGTTGTGAGAGCAAGATTAGAGATATATGTCAGGGGTGGGACAACTGCATTAATATGCCTTTTAAGGTATATTAACGTAGTTGTGCCAACATTAGTATATAACACAGTCATTACGGAGAGATATTATTAATCTTGCAACCTCGTAATGATTTCTTATATTTACGCGAACACTACACATTGAATAAAACTAATTTTACGGATTATATCGCGTTTAATCAACTTATTTTTATTAATTCCCGACGTTTCGGGTGCTTTACAGCACCCATGGCCACGGGGGACTGAGGTGATTGACGTCCCGATGTCAGAGTTAATCCGGAGTACCTTCAGCTTTTTAATTATTAATTTTGGTCCGATCTACGCAGAATGAACTAACTGTGTCTTGAAAACTTGCAGTGGTATGCTTGGGTTTAGTTTTAATTTTATTAATTACAGGATCCCAAGCAGGTGGTAGTACCAACCTCCTCTCTATTGAAATTAGGATGTTTTTTAATTTCAATAGCCTCACGTAACATCCTTGGCAGGAATCGATGTTCTTTCGTGAGAATTTGTGGTTTATCAAATCTAATGTAATGGCGGGGGCCGTCTAGGATATGATCACAAACTGCAGACTTCCCGAAACGTTGGTGCTTCACGTCAGCTATGTGTTCTTTTACGCGGGTTTTTATTGATCGTTTTGTTTGCCCTATAAATGAGAGACCAAATTCACAATCAAGCTTGTACATTCCTGCATCTTGTAGAGGAATATTGCACTTGACGGATGGTAAGAACTGACTAATCTTCTTCAGCGGCTTAAAGAATGTTCTTATAGAAGCTCGCTTCAAGATGTAGCCAATCTTGTCTGTGACACCTCTGACATATGGTAGCACAGCAGGCACACGCTCGACTGTGGCCGGCTTCACTCGGTCACTGTGACGTAGGCGGGACCCGAAGCTTGTTGTCGTGCAGAACCTGCTTAACGTGCTGAAGCTCGGCGGCGAGGTGTTTGCTGTCACAGATCCCTCGTGCTCTCTGTAACAAAGATTTGCCCACGGTAGCTAACTGTAAAGGATGATGGTGGATTCACCATTTAAATATCGGTTTGTATGGGTCTTTTTCTATACACAGTGTGACCTATGGTGTTGTTAGGATTTCGAATGACTAAGAGATCTAGGAAAGCTAAAGAATTATTTGCCTCTAACTCCATAGTAAATTGAATTTTAGAGTTTATGGAATTAAGATGTTCTAAAAATGCAGTTACTTTGTCTGATGGTAAAATTGTGAAAGTATCCTCTACGTACCGCTTGTAGAACCTTGGAGTTACTGGTGCAGTAAGCAGGGCTTTCTCCTCAAAGTCCTCCATGAAAATATCGGCGACAATGGGAGATACCGGTGAGCCCATTGCAACACCATCTACTTGCTTGTAAAACTCTTCCTTCCACAATAGATAGCCAGATGTAAGGCAATGTCTAAGTAATACTACTGGCATGTTGTTTTCCTCTAGTTTCCTAGTTACAATTGAGATGCAGTCTTCAACAGGTAGGCATGTAAATAGAGACTGAACATCAAAACTGACCATAGTTTCATTGTCAGTAAGACATAGGTCTTTTATCTCACTAACAAAATGGTATGAATCCTTAGTGTGTTTTCTTTAAAAAAATTGGCTGTTAAAAAATCTCCTTGAATCACAGGGAAAATTGGTAGACATAATTTTATAAAAAGAATTGCTTCTCTTTGAAAATTGTACAGAAACAGTAGAAACCTTATCTTATAAAAATATTTTTCATAATAACTTACAAGCAATTTTTAACGTTTTAAGAATTGAACTAACTTGTTAAATATCAAAAGACATAAAAATTTGCCTCCTTGCGACACTATGATGTTTATGTCAAAATCATTAAAAAATCATAATTGTCAATGTCTCAATCAATCAATTTTAACTTCTTGCTTGTTGTTTGCAAAAATAATAAATTTGTAGTACATATCATGTTCTTTTTTTGTATCATGTTCATGATATTTTCAATGGTGGGGGACAGTGACGCAGGCGCAGGCCCGGTTTCGAGCTGCACGTAAGTACAACCTACAACACCTATTTTCGAATCTATCGTTGTATATTGATTGTATATTGAATGCTTTGTTGAAAGACTATATGACGTTTACATTTTGAATATACTACTATGTATTTTTCAGACGTAACTGATAATGATAAAATAATTATAGATAAAATTTAGTATGGCGAATATGTTAATTCTTTATTCAAATGCAGATTATGTCATATTTATACATGGTAGATCCATGCTGCAGCTATATTATGGTTGTAGCATGAATGGGTCGGCTTGACCGTGGAAGGACTAAGCTCTCACAGAATACCATACCAAATAGCACCTTTATGCTGCCGTGTTTCATATTACGGTGAGTGTAGAGAAGCGGAGACCCCTTTTACTGGAAATGAGGCCATCTTAGTACTCAGAGGTGACAATGCATACGCATTTTGATGACACTTACCAACAGGTGGACTGTGTGCTCGTTTGTCACCCTTGTTCTTAAAAAAAATTACCTTGTAATAAAACGTTGATTACAAAATCATAAAGTTAATGTTAGGTCTATAGAAACAATTCAACGCATCGATATGAACTAACATAAGACCCATTATGCCGAAAACCACAAGCTATTAGCAATTAGGTAGTACAGATTTAAGTTTCAGAGTAAAAGAATACCCTTCTTGATGAACTTTTCTATAGTGCTACTCGTAATGAATGTTATAAATGATAATTGCTGCTTTTAAGTAAGATTTTATCGAGTAAAAATTTTGCTCAGCACTCAATGCAAGATTTTAATATCTATGTATATTTGTGTTAATGAGAATATGCCACCTTATTCCTCAAAAACCTGCACATACCCTACTTTCTTAATGACGAGTTTTTGGTGCTCGAATGATGACGGTAAGTTCATCTAAAAACTACTACTACCACTACTACTACAGTCCATAGGTGACCTCGCTGTAGATCCACTGCTCAAGACCAAATTTCGGTCACAGCGGCCAGTCTCAACGGAAAATAGCCGTCTACGTAGGACAGGAATAGTATATGAGTGTGTGCGCAAGCGCAGGTGCATTTTATACTCCCTCACTCTCATAGTTTGTTGGCAATCGTAGTTTTTTTTATTATTTTGATTTGTTATATGGACATCTTCCCTATGTCACATCTTACGACACCCATTGGATGACATGAGGTAGCGGATTTTTCCACACCGTCACTACACGGCTTTTATCAAGGAGAAAATCCCAAAAGCAGCACAAATGGGTCGGCTCAACCAGGGTCTCACAGAATACCAGCGTGAAACAATAGAATAATGGTGCTGTATCAAATTATAGTGAGTGTTGAGAACGATTTTTACTGGTGTGATATCATTCCATCCTAGTCCACAGGGACGTAAATGTAGACGTCTATGGGCCATAGCATCTGCTTACCATCAAGTCGACAGTATGCTCGCTTGTCACCTTTATTTTATAAAAAAATAGAATGCCTAATTATATTATTACTATGGTTGGAATGATAGGGAATGAAAATTTTAATGTAACTATTTAGAATACATAATAAAATCTAAAAAAATTAAAAACTAAAATAATTTTCTCAATATTTACTTTTTATATCAGTGCTTTATTTTACGATTCGCTGTCTTAGCACCGACTTCAGAAGCTATTATGTTGAAATTCTATGTATTATTCTTTTAAGTTTTTGAAGTTGGTTCATACTTTTCAATACTTTGATTTTATAGAATTATTTTCAGTTTTCATAGAACTCTAATGTGAACACTGCGCTATAGTAGGTCGCAAAGTTTGAAACAGTAATTTTTGGTTTTACCATAACTTTATCAAAAAAACGATAATGCAAAATGTTCAATGGTTGAAGGTCAAAGGAAGGATTTTTTTAGAAAATGAGGGTAACAAACGAGCACACAGTTCACCTGATGCTAGATGATGTGCCCCATAGACATCAACATCTATCCTAGATTGAGAATCAAAATGCAGATGCGTTGTCACATCTGAAGCTTAAGATGGCATGCCTCACTACCTGTAAAAATAGTCGGCGGTTCTCTACATTCACTATAGGGAACACAACAGCATTAAACTGTTATTTTACTTGCTGTTTCATGAAATCAACGTTAAGTCACGTTCATTTTATGGTTTAATATTAGCTAACAATTGCATAAAGTCAACTTGGAAAAAAAAGGAAAAAGCAAGAAAGAACGGATAAGAATGATAGAAAGATATCTGATTACTTCCAGGCAAATATTAAAATGTTCTGGAAACTCGTAAGAACTGCCAGGGGAAATTCAATACAGCCTAGAATGAATGCAATACGAGACGAGAATGGCTGTATGCTGAATGATGAAGTTTCTAATTTAAAGAGATGGAAGGAATACTTTGAAAGCGTGTTTATGAGTGAAAAGTCGTCTGAATTAAGTGAAATAGAAATTCCGAAAGAAGTGGACAGAGGTAGGGAGATAAGTGTAGATGAAATAATGAAAGCAATGAAAAGATTGGAAGCAAGTAAGGCAGCCGGATATGATAGAGTATCACTCGAAATGTTTTAATTTATGTTGGGAATTGAAGCGGGTACCGGAAGACTGGTGCAAAGCCGTTATAGTCCCAATATATAAGGAAAAAGGGTCACAGCAGGACTGTAAAAACTGCCGTGGCATTAGCTTGCTTAGCATTGTGGGTAAAATGTATGCTAAGGTGTTAATTGAAAGAGTTATGGAAGAAACTGATGGAAAAATTTGGGATGTGCAGGCTGGATTTAGAAAGGGGACGGGGTGTACGGATCAAGTATTTTCCATGCGCATGATTGCGGAGAAGTTTTTGGCCAAAAACCAGATAGTTTTTTGTGCATTCATGGACTTGGAAAAGGCTTATGATAGAGTAGACAGAAATGTGTTATGGCAAACACTTAACTCATTTGGTTTGAGCGCTGGTTTGATACAGGCATTAAGGTCTCTTTATAGGGACTCTAGTGCTTGTGTCAGGATCAATGGAGTCTACTTGGACTGGTTTGGCATTCAAAAAGGTGTCAGACAGGGCTGTGTAGCTTCCCCGTAGCTGTTTAACCTATTTATGGACAGTTATTTGCAAAATTTGAAAGTTGAAGAATGTGGGTTGAGAATGGGTGAGTTAACCGTTAAATGCCTTTTGTACGCCGATGATCAAGTCATATTTGCATCGTCAGCGGCCGAGTTGCAAATGATGGTTACTTTAATGAACTGGTCATTAAAAAAAAGGGGTATGAAAGTGAACGCAAGTAAGACGAAAGTGATGGTTTTTGTAGGTAGTAAGTAAAACGTTATGTGAAATAAGAATAAAAGGGGAGATGATTGAGGAAGTGGATGAGTTTGTATATTTGGGATGTTTATTTAGCAGGGATGGTAGATATGATAAGGATATAGAAAGACGAGTGAACGCAGGAAATAGAGTGAATGGGACTCTACACGCTATTATGAAAAGTCAGAATGTGTCAAAAAAGGCATGTATGGCAATTCATAATGCTGTGTTAGTCCCTACTTTAATGTATGGTAGTGAAAATTGGGTCTGGCAGAAGAAACATGAGAGTAGAATAAATGCTGTAGAGATGCGGTCACTAAGGAGTATGCTAGGGCTGAATCTGAATGACAGGGTGAGAAATAGTGTGATAAGAGAAAAGTGTGGTTTGCAAGACGATGTTGTGACCAGGATTAAGAAAGGAATGCTTCGGTGGTTTGGTCATGCAGAAAGAATGAACGAGGAAAGAGTGACAAAGCAAATTTATGTTGCAGAAGTCAACGGAAGATTCGGGAAGGGACGCCCTAGACGAAGATTTATCCACCAAATTGGCGATATATTGAAAATGGGCCAGATTAGGAGTACCCTTAACCGACGAGCGTGTATGCGTAGATATATGGATGTAAAGGAGGTGAGAGAAGTGTGTCAGGATTGTGCCAAATGGAAGTCCGTACTCTCTTCCTGACCCTCCGGGTGACAGGCGTGAGTGTTTATGTATTATGTATTTATGTCAACTTGGCTAAACCCACTGTTGTCCATTGGCTGCAGTCGCTACTCATAATCGGGTGAACTTTTATCTAGTTTGTAGTTCTATTTATATAAAAAAAAATATGACTATCACAAATTCACATTGACATTCAAACAAAATTATCATACTGAAAACGCTTTGAATTTAATTAGAGCGAATATATTTAACGTAGCAAAATGTTTAATAACATGAAAGAAATTAAATACACGGAAAAGGATGAACAAATTTCGTAACAGGGTCATTTCGTCCGTTCGCGTAATTCGGGCCGGGCTGCGGGATTTTTTTTTTGATAATTTATAAATTACTTTTTTGTATGTAGCTTAGTATTTGCTAAAAGAAAAAAAATCTGAATAAGGATAAAGGTTATATTGAATAATGTTCAAGAAAAAGAACGGAATGTAATGATGCCAAGGAATGTATCGAAGTTAGTCTGGAAGGTAATATTCACTGAGTGATGGTAATGAAAACTGGTGTTAATAGCATAGAGCAACACGGACCACCGGCGGATTGGAGAGGAGTAGTCATACGCAGGCGTTCTCCTCTATCAAAATATAAATCCACGCTGTCCTATACGCCCACAATAAAAGTAGTTGCAACAGTACTGCTCACTAGACTAAATCTAGTTGTGCAGCTGAATCGACGTTTTTTATAGGGTAAGGGTGACAAACGAGCATACCGTCCACCTGATGGTAAGTGGTTGCCGTGGTCCATAGACATCTACAACTATCTTCGATTACGAATGAATCAAAACGCAGATGCGTTGTCACCCGTGAGGATTAAGATTGAATGCCTCGTTTCCAGTAAAAAGGGTCTCCGGTTCTCTACATTCACCATACGAAACACAGCCGCGTTAAGTTGCTATTTTACGCTGGTATTCTGTGAGAGCCCACGCTCTGTGGCCCTGCCCCGGTCGAGCCGACCCATTCGTGCTACAACTATACCAGTAACATAGCTGGAGTATCGCTCTACCACTTAAAAATACGTCGTACAAAAAACCTAATTTATCTGTTTTTGCTACGTTAAATTTACAAAATAATGGCGTTACTTTTCATATCATATATATAAGTAATTTTTAATCACATTATTACTATTTACTTTTTTTAAACCTAAAAATTATAATAAAAACGGTTGTTTCGGATTTGTTTACCAAGACGGACCGCTGACCCTCATATAATATACAGATCAGTCGAGCGAAATTATCCCTAGCCATAATTATTATAATAACTATAAACATGTAACCAAGTACCTTTTGAAATATTTTCTTTATTTATTTGTCTAATCGACACCGCTTTCTGGCTTCATGAAACATACACAAAGGGCACTGCTACGATAGTATAAATACCTCTTTTCTAGCTCCACCACAACTACTCATAAATCGATTACGAACGTATTACCCGTTTTCTTCTCTGCTCCCTCAAGATATTATTATCCATCATTCATTCATTAATTACAGCTTATTAAAAGTCCACTGCTGAACATAGGCTTATTCCTTAGATTGCCTAATATTTCCCATATTATTTTCCATAATCCTTTTGCACGTGGGTTGGCAACCGCAATTTTTATTATTTGAGGTTTTATCAGGAAAATACTACTATCTATTTCCTGTTTCCTTTTCTCTGTCGCCTTTTACGATACTTAAGTGATGGTATGGGTTCTTAGAGTTTCTAAGTATGAGTTAATGGATTCTCTTACGCCGTCACTACACGGTATCTCTTATCATCGCTTATCAAGATCCTGCCTTCACTTCAAGAATTCGAAATATTTTCATTCAAGCAGATAACATAGATTTCATAGGATCCAACTCGCTTATGTACCATGTGACTGTTAAGACTTGAATTTATACCTCACTAACTATTCGTTTTTAAAGTCTGCGACACTAATATTTGCAATGTAAACACTTGATTTGTTGATTGTTCGAATAATAATAAGTCTTGTCCTATTTTATTTATATTTTTAGATTTTTTGACATGGGTATAATAAAGTAATAAAAAATTAATAAATAAACAAAAACGAGTATAGAGATGTCGATTGTAGCTAGCATTGAGAAAAAAATGACTATAGATTAAAGACGTCGTGTCTCGTGAAATAACTTCACATATAATACTACTACAATAGGAATGCCAATTTTCTAGTAAATCAGAAGATACGAGTGTACTTACAATCATCTTTGGCATAGTATAAAGAGACCAAAAATGACCTCTCGTTACTAAAGCTCTACGCATAAATTACACGCAAAATTTTTCAAAACTTCCCTTTTTGCCTTCTTTGAAAATTAAATTGGAAAAACCGAGATAAGTATATTGACTGAATTTATGCAGAGTTGCAGGTTCCCTCTATGCATACATAATATTATGTATGTAATTACTCTGAGGTCGAGTTGTTAGCAAGGTTTGAAGTTTTTATTAGTTGTGTTTATTTTTATTGTGTGTATAAAGCATGATTGCGTATTTCTTGATACTATTCGGTGTTTTAAAGCACAAAATGAGTGAAGATAAACGCAAAATATAATAGTATAATAATATAACTGACAATAAGCTTGAAATTTACACAGACGATATCTATTTCTATTTTATGTAAGAAATATGTAGCGCCATTAAAATATTCTTGGAATAACTCTGCTGGTGGCTTAGAGACTAGTCTGGAATAGGCTTTCTTTTCTTAGAATTGCGAATGATAAAACGTTAAATTGATTTATTTTTGAATAAATGGCAAGTTATTCTAAGAATAAAATTTACTTACGTTTTGTCGAATCCACCCTTTTCCAATTTTTTTTTTATAGAATAAGGGTGACAAACGAGTACACAGTCCACCTGATGGTAAGTGGATGCTGTGGCTCAAAGACACATACATTTATCTTCAATTAAGAATCAAAATGCAGACGCGTGGTCACCCCTGAGGACTAAGATGGAATGCCTCGTTTCCAGTAAAAAGGGTCTCCGGTTTTCTACACTCACCATTCGCGCAGCTGAATCGACGTTTTTTTTATAAGGTTAAGGGTGACAAACGAGCACACAGTCCACCTGATGGTAAGTGGTTTGCTGTGGCCCATAGATACTACAACTATCCTCGATTACGAATCAAAATGCAGATGCGTTGTCACCCGTGAGGACTAAAATTGAATGCCTCGTTTCCAGTTAATAGGGTCTCCGGTTCTTTACATTCATCATACGAAACACAGCAGCATTAAGCTGGTATTTTACGCTGGTATTTTGTGAGAACGTGGTCCTTCCTCGGTCGAGCTGACCCATTCGTTCTACAATCATAATATAGCTGCAGCGTGGCTCTACCACGTCAAAAATTTTGTCAACCATGAAGAAATAGAAATTATTTTTGGAAACACTACTTTACAACAACATCATCTTCACCTCCTCTTTCATATCTTTTACTTTATCCTTAGCCCGTAAGACTCCATTGCTGGACATGCCTCTTTCGTTTCGAGATGATTTGCCTTATTGTCACGATATTGGTGGGCGATAATATGACGACTGCAGTAAGATGGAAAGGTAATGCCATTTTTGTTCTCCTTTGTATTACACATTTAAGTGGAATAAAGAACTTTCCACCTATCCGGTATTATTAGACAAGTATGTGTGTATGTGACACAAATAAAGATTCTTCATTTTTTTTTCAAATATTACCAAGAATCAATATTTCAGCGAAATATAAATTATCGGTTTTCGGTTCGATATGTGTGGCTTCGCTGTGTGATCGCCCTATATGAGAATCCACCACCGCGTTTCATTTCGTTAATGTCGTAAGAGGTGATTTTGGGAAATGCTGGAAAGACTTTCTGGCATATAACCTTAAAACCATGTGGCGTATCACCATCTCGTTTATACGATCCTGTAGTCCTTATATTTATGCATTTAAAACAATGTAAAAACAATTGAAAAAAGTCTGTATGCCTGTCTCCCAGAATTTGGACGAATACAAGTGAAAATTCAAGTAGTTTCTCCAGCAGATAAATCTTAAAGGTTACTATATTTAACAATGTTGAACTTAGCGATGTCTGGGGAGTTCGCTTGGTAAAGCAAATGCGGGACATAGACACGAGCATTTTAGTGTACTTAAATGACTTCAGGTCAGGTATCCGTGAAATATTTTGGGGTTTCCTTCTTTACAATGCATTTTTTTATTTTCACTAATATTATTGGTAGGCATACTTGAATTTTGGACGAAATGCGTGAAATACACGAGTTAACATTAAAATACTTTTTCAATATATTTTACAAGTACTCAGAATCGTATAGAAAACAGATGCTGGATAGGGAAATCAACATAGAGGATGAATATGAAATATTAACTATAGCTCAGTCTAAGAAAACATTAACAAGATACAATATTAATCACAACACTCATACAAAATTGATGCTCCTGATTAAATTAGATATTAAAATAAAAGTTTATTTAGTTTTTTTTAATGACGCAATGCGAAAACATCAATATTTTTATAAAGGATATGTTTTTAAGTACACAATATTCAAAAATCATCAAAATATTATAATCGAGACAATCGCTAGTATATTAATAGTAATCTATGCGATACAGTGGCATGGACAGTTATATATATTATATTATCGTAATGAGTGTTTTAATATGTTAATCATCAGTTACAGTACTGTTACAGCATATCAAAAGTCCACTGCCAACTGCATAGGCCTCCCTCATAAATCGCTTCATAAGGAGGATATTTGCAATAGTTGCACGCTTGGCAGGTGGGCTGGCAACCACAGTTTTTTATTTTCCAGGTTATTAGGAAGACGCTGCAGCCCATCTCCTGGGTTTTTTCACTCTGTCGCCTCTTATGACACCTAAGGGACGATATGCGTTAGTGGAAACACTTCACTACCATTACAGGGCTAAACCCCTTTGTTTTCGATATCCCACGCATTAGAACCAAATGGTTTGCTTCGCCTTTTGTAATGCTTATTATGACAGATTTCGTTAAATTTGTTCAACACATAGCCTGCAAATTAATCAGCGTTAACATAAAACAAAATTAAATTTTTGTATAAATTTGTGTCTGTTTGGGCGACGGAAGAAATATTGTGGTTGTAAATAATAAGTAACTATCAAACTAAATTTGTACCTTTTCGTGTGGTGGTGATGAAAGAAAATCCATCACATCATTTCATCCTGAGAGTGTCAACCCTAAGATGGAATGCCTTGTTCTAGTAAAATGGGTCTTCGGTCCTAAGTACCCACCATACGAAACATACCGTGGTATTTCCCAGGCCAAACCAACCCTTTTTTTTCAGTCACAATACAGCCTGTCTCTGGCATATAAAATTAAGCTTGACCTTGTGCTGTGAATATTATAAGCAAACATTTTTATTTTCATATCACACAGCCTATAAAAGTCCATTGCTGGACATAGGCCTCCCCCATAGATTGCCTCATAGGAAGGAATTTGGGTGACACCCTTGGCATGCGGGTTGGCAACCGCAGTTATTTTATTATTTCTAATAGTTATCAGGAAGATGCTGCTGCCCATCTCCTTTTTCAGTTTCCTTCTATCGCCTCTTACGACACCCGCGGGACGATATGGAGTAGTGAATATTTTTACTCCGTCACTACACAGTCTTTCAAATAAATTCCATATTATGGTCTTGACTATTAAAATTTATTTTTTTTCGCTATCACATCGAGTAAATTTTATAATTAAGTGCGATTTAGCGAGCAAACTAAATCGCATTTAATTATAAAATTAATTCAAACAGGCGTTGGTAGATAACCGCGTGGGGTGTTTTTTCAGATATTTTTATGATGACGCTAATTTTATAAATATCCACAAAAATATTTACAACAAATAACATCAAGCACCCCACGCTTTTTTACAATAAAATGATTTTTTATGTTAATCACTATTTTCTTATTTTAAACTTATTGAAAATTATTTTCTACTTTTCAGTTCGGTTATCTACAAAAGCGTGTTTATTTAGTTTTTTAAACCATTATTTATTTTCCTATTTTTAGTGCGGCAAACTACAAAAGCGTGTTTTTTTGGACCGAAGTTCTTTTACGCGGCTTACAGTATATTGAACTGGCAGAAATCATAGTTTTTTTTATGAATTAATGGCAAATCCTGAGGATTCTGGCAAGGATAATGGGACAAACTATCTAAATTATTGCATTGGCATTGGTCCTTGATAAGTGTGCGAAGTTTCAAATCAATGTGACGTTTTGAAGGGGATCAAAATCACATTCAACAATTCCGTTAGATAGATACATATCAACCTAATAAAAGCGTGTTAAGAATGATGCTGGTTTTGGTATTTCTTTTTTTATAGAATATGGATGACAAACGAGCACACAGTCCACATGATGGTAAGTGGTTACTGTGGCCCATAGACTTCTACATCTATCTTCGTTTGCGAATTAAAATGCAGATGTGTTGTCAACCGTGAGGACTAAGATAGAATGCCCCTTTTGCAATAAAAAGGGTCTCCGGTTATCTACACTCACCATACGAATCACAGCAGCATTAAGCTGCTATTTTACGCTGGTATTCTGTGAGAGCGTGGTCCTTCCCCGGTCGAGCCGACCCATTCGTGCTACAACTATGCTATAAATATAGCTGCAGCATGGCTCTACCACGTGTAAATATTTTAAATAATTCGTAGGCGTAGTGCTGCAAAAAACTGTCCCAAATATGAATGGCCGCTACTGATGAATATAATACCTGCTATGTTACACCTAATTACATAGAAACTTTAATTATCTTATTATATTAAATTCTAAATAGCACTTTTTACACAAGAAAGTAAACTTTGAGATCAGTCTATCTCGTTTTTTGCTAATTAAGTGAATAGTAAAACAAACCAAGTGGTCCGTGATTTAAAATTTCTTGTTGCTTTTTACAGAAAAGCATGACCTTATCATAAAATGTTAGTTAATATTTAGTGATCTGATCTGAAAACTTTTAAGTGTGCCAGTCATACATTAATGATATTTGGGTCATTATACTGGAAATAGTCTATTAAATATTTTATAATACAATTAATCACCTTCAGTATGATTGACCGTGTGTATGAATTTTATAAGTGTATGCTATTTTTGTTGAAAAATTTTTAATTTTTTTTTAACTTTTTAAGAATTCTTACAGGAATGTAAAAGGAAGGCTCCTTTTACACAGAAATCTTGTAATGACGTGCATTTCTTTTAATATTAACTTAGTCATGTTTCTTTGAAACTGACAAGGTTTGTTTTACTCAAAACTAAGAATATGACGCTGATGAAACGACGTAAAAATTAGGTAGGATAGGTTTCGTTTTTGCAAAATGTCCCCGTTAATGGCTCCTTATAACCGCTCTTCAAATGTAAAACACCGACTGAAAAACAAATATTTATTGGTCGTTAGTTTTTTTCAAATTCATTGAACATTTTTAAGATTGTGTTGAAGCTCCACTGGTAATATATATATATATATATATATATATATATATATATATATATATATATATATTATAGTTGTTGACGAAAATAAGGTACCTATTTATACATTGCATGCCATAACAAAATAATGAAAACATTTGTAAATACTTGCTTTACAACATTTAACTGTAATAAAATTGAACAAGATAGTCTTCGGCATGAAAGTAAAAATAAATATTTCCAATTAGTTTTGCAATATAGCCGGGTTAGCGCGCAATTCAGATCCGTTTAGAGACGCTAAATTTCAGCGAGCACTGTCAAATTCAATAGGAGTGATAAAAAAAAAACTTACTTGGTATAGGTTAAATGCAGTGCCAATTACCGTCCGCATGCGATAGTACGCACAGACTTTATTTTATTACAAGCTATAGGTTGCATTCACCAAAAATACGTTGAAAGTTCATTCAATGGCATTTTATTTGCGTTAAAGCTCGTACGTACATATTCCAAATAGAGAGCGATACTGCAAAAAATAAAAATAAATGGTTATACAAGTTATGTGTTTAGAGACTGGAGTGACAAATCAATGCATCTTTAAAGTCATTATTAGAATCGCAAGTTTTTGATTACAATATTATTGCTTTCCTTGCTAGTGGGTCGAGTTTTTTACCCGCCTTTGTCTCATAACCATAGTTGCCACGCTTGGCAGGCGAGTTAGCAACCGCGAAATATATTGCAGATTTACTCTAGCCTTCTTAGCCTTCACATTTTATTTCTATTTGTGGAAACAAGATTTAACCAACGAAATAATTCTATGTACATTTTATATAAAAAAAGGACATCTTATTGAAGCAATTAAGAGTAGAAGCAAGGTTGTTGGGTAGAGTAAATATAAACCTCGATTTTATTAGCTTAATCCGATCTTTTAGTTCAATTTAAGGAAATAGCCAGGATAATCTCAGGATTTATAACAATTTGATTACTCTTACTAATTTCTGCTAACAAACAACAGTACTTGCCCTGCTGTATTCCGGTCTGAAGGGTATAGAGAGCCAGTATAAATACTGGCTGAGAAACGTTCCATCTTGGCCTTAGAGGTGATAACGCATTTGTTGCCTTCTTTGTTTGATGTCGGCTGCAGGGTTTAAAGTACTGCAGTGGCCACATACCATCAGATTTACTTTAAATTCGTTTATCGCTTCTGTTTTATATAAAAAATTTGTGTATTAATGCTAAACATAAACCAAACTTAAAAATATATGCATATAATATATGCTAATAGAATTCAATGTGTGTGCGTAAATATAAAAGAAATCGTAACGTTCTTTGATTTGCTAGCATCACAGACAAATAGAGACTATAATTCGTTTTGTGGGCCTCGCACATTCCGTTATTTCGCTGTAATTGGCTCATCTTTACAGCACCATTTAAACGACGTTTTTTCTCTTCTCGCCGACATTGAATTTTACTATCCGGAAGTGACACCAAATCACTCAAGGATTTTTCTGCTCATAGGTAAATTTGTGTGGCACCCATCTCGAAAAATAACTATTACTCTTCACAGTTTTCGTTCTATTTTTAAGTTCTTTGTCTGCACAAATATGTATTTTTCTAGTGACCGCCGTTGGTTCCGACTTGTGTTTGCTCCATTTTAAAAGATTTTGTATACGAAATATACGTATACGAAATACGTCTGTATATGTATATAGACGTATTTGGTATACAGTCATACATATAATGCACAAGGACACATACAGACCCGAAACAATTATTTGTAGTCCATATAAACATTCGGATTCAAACCCGCGGCCCCCTGCCAAACGGTTAACAACTGCGCTAATGAGCCGTCAAAAACGCTAGTTTATACTTCATATTCTGTATGACGAGTCATTCATTTATTATTGCCACAAAACACACACAAATACAGTCTATTAAAAGTCCACTGCTGTATATAGGCCTCTCCCAGGGATTGTCTCATGGGTGGATATTTATCATAGTTGGGCGAGCGGGTGTATGCAACCGCAGTTTTTTTTATTATTTTCAGTCGTTATCGTTAAGATACTGCTGTTCATCTCCTGTATCATTTCCCTCTGTCGCCTCTTAGGACATGCATGAGCTGATATTGGGTAGTGGATTTTCTTACAACGCCACTACACGACGCAGTTGTGTAATAACTGGTTGCCAGTAATTGAAATCGAAAGCTAACTAGGAAACAGATATTCTATATTATTAGTCCTTAGGTTAGAATAGTAAATTTGAACAAAAGTGTATATACTTCTAGTACAAGACAAAAATCTCCCATTTTTGAGGGGTTATAGAAATAATGCAGTAAGAAAAAGTTCCATTCAGTGTGGGTGGGCGGACTTCACACGTCCTCGAAATAATTTTAGTTTCTTAGTCACGTAGGATTCATCATAAATTATTCTTTTACCACCGAACACGACGTACTGGCATTGTAATTTACGATTAAACAGATTTTGCGAATAACAAAGTGGCCCAAGTGTCTTGTCTCTGATTTATCGCGGCTCTTTAGGAGATACAATACTCCAATATATTGATCTGTTGCCGTGTATATCATCCTTTTTCCTACAGCCAATATTGTAAGAGACAACAATAGGTAGCGCCAAAAGGATCTTATGACTTTGGATTGATGGCGATATAATTTATTTTACGTCAAAGGTGCGAAACATCTGGTAATGTGTTTGTCAATACGCCTACCAAGCGTGACGATTAAGGAAAATATGCCCTTTAACAGAATAACCATAATTATTTATTTCATCAAGCTCTATATTTTAAACTTCGGACTCTTTTATAATACTTACATATTCGTAATTAACAAGTTATTAAAAGCTAACGTATCATCATGATTATCATCATTTATGTCCTGTGATGAACATAGGCCTCCTAAAATGAATGCCACAAAACTCATTCATCAGACGTTAAAATTACGGATTAACAGTATTTTTGGTCAGTTTCGGTGCCTAATGATGAACCACTTTGATCGCCGCTTATTGCAGTATCAAGTCAATTTAATGTTTGTACAAAATAGACAGAAATTTTATTAATTCAATAATTATATCGGTTTCAATATTAAATAAATATTAGTGAGTATCTGTCTACTTAATCAACTTTCAATTTTGTCTGCTTATACTTTCAACCCCCTTCAAACCCCTTTGTACGAAATTGTAATGTTTAAATAATGCTGCTATTATACGCTATTTTGGGAGAGCGTGGGCTTTCACAGAACGAACCGAAATGTCCGTGATAAATTCATAATATGCTAAAGCGCGGCTCTATCTCGTATATTCTTTCAAGTAGGCAGCGAATAAAATTTGGTATAATTTAGTTTGGAAAGGAAAAATTATTTCAGTAACTTACGAAAGCACATACAGATATATTATATTTTTAAAAGCAGTAGCATCGGTTTCTTAGGACTTCAAAACTTGGAGGTATGTTGAAATTCGGATATTCAAATAAATGGCCTGTTACAACATCTACCAAATAGAAAGTTAATAATAATTAAATAGAAAAATAATCCATGATGATCTTTTTCTACCCGTCTATTTCATCGTGTTGGGTGTCGTTGGATAGGTCTTTCAAAAATAATTGGGGGTATGGAATATTAATTTTTCGATTTAGGGGTCCGTTTGCGAGATAATTAGCTTTAAAGTGGTATTTTTTAATAGTTATGTGACCCCCCCCCCCGTCTACAAACGAAACCCCTGTTTTTGGAAATGTGACAAGTATGCGTAATTGTAGTTTGTATAATGAAGTTAAAAGGAAATCTATCACAGTTAAGTAGGCTTAACAAGTTAAAGCGTAAAAGTCGATCAACTTATAAAATGCACTTGGATTAGTAAAAATTTCGTTACAATTTTATATAAAACGACCTAAAACTGGCTTCATCATAGCTTTGTAATGTTATTCTTAACAGTAAGAAATAAAAAATGTTTGAAGAAAACGATGCATTACTATAGCTTTACTTTTTTCTTTGTGGGGTAGGCAGAGAGGATCGATAGCCAAGAGACACTTATTACTTACTTATGACTTTCGCTTATTTTTTAGTTGGTACTTATTGTAGCTCTCATTCACATTAAACAGCCTCATAAAGTTTTATTCATGGTACTCTTGGTTTATGCGAGCGATCCTCAGAATAGTTTAGGGCTGTGATGGTTTACGGGAAGGTTCGTTACGGTCATGTATATCTTAGGTTTCCATTGCGGGGAGCTAATAAATGAATAGTGAACTATGACCTTTTTTGTACGGATTTGGCATGTGAATAATTTGATGTAGATTGTTTTATTTTCAAAATCGAAAAGTTTTTTTAAATCTTTTTTGAATACCACTTCCTATAATATAATGTCTTCTTATCCAATTGTATAAAATAATATATTGTAAATTGATTTTTTTTTATTCCGCTGGGTTTCTTGCTGGTTCTTCCCAGGACAGAGGTTTTTTCCGAACCAATGATAAAAGTAAAAAATGACTTTCAATAAGTATTCTTATAATCTATATTGAATTAAAATGATTCTATTCTATTCTATAAGTCTGCTTGAAAAATAAGTCTTTCAGTTACCATAGCCCTATTTGGGCCTATTTTTAGTCGTTATAGCGGTCAAACCGCGAACCCACCTCATCATCATCATAATCATCATTATCGCCCTCTACAAGTTCACCTGCTAAACATAGGCTTCCCCCAATGCTACAAAGCAGGGGTATGAGCCACCTGCATCCATCGACTTCCTGCATATCCAGGTTTTCACTCTATCTAGTAGGGGCCGTCCTACACTTCGCCTACCGGCACGAGGCTGCCACTCAAGAACCTTTCTTTCCCATCGCTTGTCGGTTCTTCGAGCTATATGGCCGGCCTATTGCCACTTTAGCTTACTAATCCGTTAACTATGTCGGTTACTCTGGTTCTACTGCGAATATCCTCATTTCTAAGATTATCACGCAGAGAAACCCCGAGCATAGCCCTCTCCTTAGCTCTCTGAGCGACCTTGAGCTTCCGCATATGGCCAACAGTGAAGGACCACGTCTCAAATTCATAAGTCATCACTGGCAACATGCACTGGTTGTACAATCTTGTTTTGAAGGTTTGAGGTATGCCTGACGAGGTGTGTAATAATCTCCTATGAACTCACTTAATATGTTCATATTTTCAGGAAGGCCCCTTTTAAATTCACGTATACCCGTCACAGGGTGACTACGGAACCTTACCTTGACATTATGCGTGGCTCGATACGCAGTTGGCCATTTTTCTTCTTCTTGGCTACCAACAGATGGCGTTATACTATTTCGTTTACGCCAGATGTAAAATACCTCTAACGGGACGGAAGCAGTATGAAATTCGGGACATCTGATACTGCAATCGTCATCCGCCTGCCAAGACTGACGATTAAGGCAAATCCTCCTACAATGAAATGGACCACTTCCAGCAATAAATTTTATGGGTTGATAATGATGAAAAAAGTGTTTAAAGGCTTAATCTAATAATCGACAATATGATTTCACATAATATTTTCAAATAATAAATACGGTAAATTATATAAAAGTAAAGTAATAAATATATTATATTGTAAAATTAAATAACTGGAGTCAAAAATAATACTTTGATCTTTGATTGCCTTGAAAAAGTGGTTCAAATGTTAAAACACTATGAAAATAAAGATAGAAGTAAAGTTAGTCTTTTTAACTTTTTTTTTTACTTTTCAATCGATTTAAAAAAGGAGGAGGTTCTCAATTCAACTGTATTTTTATGTATGTTAGCTCAGAACTTTTTTCTAGGTGAACCAATTTTGGTGATTCTTTTTTTTATATGAAAGTTGGTGCTCATCATGTGGTCCCATATATATTTGATCAAGATCTGACCGAGTTATTCTTAATAATGCGTATTTAATTGACTTCGATTACATTGATCATATTCTCATTTTATTTATATTGAAGTCGGTTCTACAATTTTTTTAATTTCACCACTTATCTAGTTATAGTATATTATCATGCGTCCCAGTTGCTGGGCACAGGCCCTCCATCATCTCTGAGAACAATAAATTACATATTATGTTTCTAAAACTGATCCTCCGATCTTAAATAGGTAATTGTTTATTCAAAAGTCAATTATTTTAACAATGAAGCTAAGAATTTTACTTTCAATAAACAAATACCTTTAAGCAAGGGAATACTTTTTGTTTATTTAAGAGAAACATTCTTTTGAATTACGTGTCACAGTAACACAATGAGTGAAATAATGTATACAACAGTAATTGACAATGACAATGTTGGGGATACTTTTCATTAAAAAAAATCTTTAAAAAAAGCAAGAATATATAAAGTCGTTATAGATTTAACATCAAAGTCTTTCTGTATACAAATTTTTGAACATTAGTTTAGAATTTTACTTCATGAAGTAATAGCCTACGCCGGTCCTATGAAAGGGCACAAGGCCTTGTTTCATTTCTGAAGGGGTTATGCATCCGGATAATTTCACTGGTGCCGGAAACCACGGCGGGGCCCAAATTAGGTTTGCTTACGAGATCCGGCCCGCCACTTATCTACCACTACACATAATAAATTTCTGAAATGGGTAAGTTTTGCTTCTAAAACACCTCCTTGTATAGTAAAGGCGTTTTATATAAATAAATTTCGCATGAACAAAGATTTATACAGTCATAATAATTATTTATAGGTCATACAAAATATTTATTCCGCAGCATCGTAGTTCAACATTTAGTCACGGGGCTACGTTTGTTTTTAGGCTTCCGTCTCCGTTTTGTCCTTTTGCTACGCTAATTTATGTTACTCTGCTGTCTGTCGTTCCGGTCATATATATGTCACGGATCTCTGGCTCGTAGATAGAATGAGAATGAAATTTAGATATTTGGTGTAGAATTTTGACCTAAAGTTGAATAAAAATTTATAATTAATTATTTTTCAGGGATTCATTTATTTTATTCCATTTATCTGAAAAAATATGGCGGGCCGTCAAACATGTCAGCTTTGGACTATTTTTGATATATTCCATCTATAAAACTAAAGTATAGGAATTGAAAACTTTTTTATATTATGCAGCACATACTCTGCATGGACAAAAAATATTAAAAACATCGAATCATAATGGTAACGTAGTTCATAAACTATGAACAAAACAAATGAATATAATTTTAGAAAAAAAAAGTCAATTTGTATAATTCAAAGAGTAGCCCAATTTTAAACTTAAGTTCAAATATATAAAAAATGATATACAGTTATTGCAGTTTTTGAAAATACGAGAAAATAAGGCTTCTACTTTTATTTGAAATTATCCCAAATTGAATGTGATTTATGGGCAACAACGTTTTTACTTACCAATCGACCCTTACGACTGTGTGAGTGCGCAGTAAAATTAGTTAAAATAATGCATTACCACGAATTTTGAATGTAAAAGATAAAAAGGACAGAACTATTGAGACGTTTAATTAATGTTTCTACACCATGTGCCTATATTTCTTATTCTCAACCTTCTCTGCAAATTTGGCCGGTTACTGCAAAATAACCCTGTATAGTCAGGTTCGACTCGCCGGTTTATTACTTAGTTCATCGTGACTCTCTCCATGTCTGCAACTTACTACTGGCTTAAGTACATATATTTACTATAAACTTATAAATATTGACATGGTGGAATTCGTCCCGAAAATTTTCATTATCGAATACCTGAAGAAACAAGTTGTCGTCAACATCTTTAAATTTATTTTATAGCCGTCATATAAGCTCAGAAACTTACCTCGTGTTCTAGTCATATTTGAATATCAAAGTAATTAAGAACCGACACGTATATGAAAACTCCCCCTGACTTTAAACTTCTTTAAACTTTGAGTATTCCCAGGTGAAAAATTTGGCACTTAACAACTCAGTACCTACCTAAGGTTCGCGTAGTGTATATTTTCTTTGCCTAAGGTAAGTAAGCTTAAATTAAGCTTCGAAAAAAAGTTACAAAAAACAAAATTTAAATGAAATAACTATTTTTAAATATACCGTACACTTCCTTCCGTAAATACTTAAATTTGCCCTCTTCAATGTTCCAAGAAACGAGATTTTTGTGCATGCATAATTTAAGCAACTGTACCGAAGAAATATTCTCCACTAATAATTACTCGTAAAATACTTCTAGGAGTAGAACTTGAAAAATAATGTAACAGGGAATGACAGCCTCAGGCATTAACGTTAACTATAACGTTTTCATGGATGACTTATTCGTAAGATGCTATTACGAGGTAGAAAAACATTGTATACAATAATGTCTAAATATTTTTTTACTTAAACATTGAGCATTTTAAATGAACGTGTCAATTAGTTTTGTTGAGCAAGTGGATGCGTTTGTGTATTTAGAATGTGTTTAGCAGAGATGATAGACATGATAAGTATGTAGAGCGAATAGTGAATGCTGGACACAGAGTAATTGTGGCTCCTCACTGGATGGCAATTCACAATGCTGTGTAAGTCTCTATGTTAATTTATGGGATTGAGATATGGGTATGGCAAAAGAAGCATGAGAGTAAAATTAATGCGGTAAAAATGCGTTCACTAAGAATTATATGTTACTGCTAATTCTGAATGTAGGGTGAGAAATTGTGTGATAAGAGAAAATGTGGTTTGCGAGAAGATTTTGTGACTAGGAATGATTCGTTGGTTTTGACACGTGGAAAAAAATAATAAGGAAAGAGTGGCAAAGCAAATTTATGCTCTAGAAGTGGTAGAGTGGTAGATTCGGCAAGGGACGTCATTGACGAAAGTCATGATGAAATTTTTGGATATATTGGAAATGGGTCAAGTCAAATGTATGCTTAACCGACTAGCATGTATGCATAGATATTATATGCATTTGAAAGAAGCGAGATAGGTGCGTCAGTACTCCTCTGGGTAACAAACGTGAGAATTGAATAGTATAGAATGGAATATTTTTTTATTCAAAGATTACAAGTAATTCTTAAAGTAGTTTTTTTTAATCACTGGCTCGGAAAAAAACATCTGTCCAATGAATAACCAGCTAGAACTTTTACACCCTTTTTAAACCAGAAGTCCCAGAGACCTTTTGTACAAATAGAAACTCCCTCATTCCCAGAGGTTATTATCAAAAATGTATGCATTTATATTTATTACTAACCCTTTTTATACAATTATTGCATAATAAAATATTTAAACTTGGTAATAGAGAGACCTTGTATATTTTCTAGGACTTTGTTTTTGTACAGTCAAATAGTTGTTTGTTTAAATATTAACCTAGTTTCCCTTCGATAGTTTGACTACTTTAGGTGTATTAGACCACAGACCCTAACTAACCTATCAGTCCATAGCAGTTCCTAATACCCTAGCCTACAATATAAATCTTAAATAAATTAAATAAATGCGTGATGTCTGTGCCATGAGACCTAAGGTAACAGACGGACAGAGACAGGATGTCAGGGTTGGGTGATGGGGTTCTCTCACTGCCAGTCAAGCAGACTCACAAGACTGATCAGTGGTTCTGACGGCTAAAGGCGTCTTGTGCAGTGAGAGTTCTTACCAGGAGTCTCGGCGGTAGTAACGAAGACGTCGTCCAGCGTTGAAGAGTTTTATTCACAAGTAATTACAATATATACAATTTAATACACGTACAAAATATCACATGCTAAGATTACTCAGCAACAACTATTAGTGTGCGTGAGTTTTGGTAACGCGGTCACTGGAGTGCTGCGTTGCGATGTTCAGAGTTGAACATCTTGGTGTCTCTCTGGAAGAAGTTTCAGCTGGGAGAGTCCCGTCGAGTCTTGCTTTGGAGGTGGCCGATGGAGGTGGATGCTGCTGGCCAGCACTTATCTAGGCAAATGTGTCATGTGTTAAAACAAAAGGTTAATAAAAATATAATGGTAATTGTGCTGAATACTACTCAGTTAGCTATAAACGAACAAAAGATAGTAGATCTATAGTGCGCCATATGGTATCTTCTAATTGTATCTGTAGAGTCTTTAATGTTATTTAATACTAGCTTTTTTACCCGCGGCTTCACTCGCGTCGGCTTCAATTTACAAGCATCATTAATACTCCGTGCCAAAATTAGAAAAAATTGGATCACTTGTAGAGTCACCTCGGTATATGTGTATATATTAGACGTAAATGATTGACATTTGGCAATATAATATTCTATAGAAACACAGAAGTGAGTTTATCACAATTGCGGTAATATCATACTCGTAAGTCTAGCAACACCTTTTTTATATCGGGTATGTTTTCCGATGTGTCTTTTTGAAGGGTAAAAAGGGTAAATTGTCCTGGAATCAGAAATGCGTTATTTACATTTATTCATTATTAAATATAATATAGTTTTGACAAAATAATGTTGAATTTTATGGTCTATTATTAATATATATTTATTTTATATAATTAATACATATATGAATAATGGATATTTTATTCAAATCATTAGCATATTTAAAATTTCATAAATGTAGTTCTATTTACGTTACACGTGTGAGAAAGCTATATTCATGACCGGGCGTAGAAATATACAGAAGATTGGCAGCAGCGTCTTCCTACAGCACAAAATAATAAAAGGTGCAGTTGGTAACCCACATAAGTGTAACTTGGCAAATATCAACTAATTTGGAAATCTATGGAAATCAAATTGCTGAACAGGAGTAGAAATATATTAGCCATGTAGAGGGGCGAAAAAACCAATACCCTATTTAGTCTTATTGGGGTGGGTGTCGTAGAGCGACAGGAAAACTGGAACAGAAGATGGGTGGCGCTTGTCAAGCGTGGCTACTACTGCAATATCCGGCCTATTTGATAAACAATGAAACCAATGATCAGTGGATAGCAATATTAAAAGTAAAAAAGTGACTACATACATCCCACTACTGGGCATAGGCCGCAGCGTGTTTTAGGACAAAAAAGAGTTGATTGAGTTGACTCCAACGCGGGATGACCGACTTCAAATAGGTATACATAAAAATAATTTCCGAAATATTTTTTTTACTTCTCAAATATGCAAGTTTCTCATAATGTTTTCCTTCATCACCAAGAACGTGGTAAATCGACACTACAAATTGCAATTAAAATATGATTGGTGTTGTTGCGGCTCGAATTTGGGTTTATGTACTATGAAATTTACGTTTGGATCGGTTCGATTACCGGCTGACAGATGACTTTCATGACTTGCAGTTCCATTCATAGTTAAAATAAAAATAAAACTGTGTTAAAGGAGAACATGAATTTTGTACCATATACTTTTGTTGTTTTGTTATAAATTTGTACCACATATTAAGGCAACTAAGCCATTTATTTTATATTTAGTGTTCTATTTTAGAACTCGGATTAATTAATAATATCAATAAAAGATTTTAATCTTTAAACTTAATATAAACGTAAACTAAACGCATTTATGCTTTTAGAAGTTGCCATATGTAAAATAACACAAATATCGAATGATAATTATTTATTTAGAAATAGAAATAACAATATATATAATTAAACACTTATATATTATACCTAAGAATGCATAATTGTTACATAAAATCATAATGGTTTACGATTTAATGATAGGAATGATGTTCGTCATAATATTTTTTATTCATATGGCAATTGTTGTTGACAGTAAAATTATCTGTCTTTCAGTTCAATTCAGTTTCCAGTTCTTTTTGTTGTTGTTTTGGATTGTGGTTTGTGACTGCATCCTCATCTCAATCTACCTACTTAATGGTAAGTAAAACACTACAAAGATAGTGACAAGCAATCTAGAACATTTACTTTATCACCAAAACAATGTTTATGTGCATATATGTAACAATCTACATTGGTACACTAGTACATAACCTTAAAAAATAAAACTGGTTATAACTTTTTCGTCCCAAGTTTTAAAAATCTAAGAATTTGAATAGGGCTTGTCTATCCTACTAACTGCCAATTAAAACAAAAAATATCCCAAAACACGAAATTTTTTAGCTGTACGAAATTCCCATACAAGCCTGCCGTTCTCCTTTGCCGTCCTTTATATTTAAAGTACTTTTTCGCAAGATCCTGTTAATTTACTCATGTGAGCTTTGAAACCGGGACTGTCACAAGAATCTTAATATGTCTGAAAATATGAAAGCTATCTTAATATATAATGACAAACTCTTTTACAAGTCTCATTAAAAGTAAAAAATAAAAAAGCAACTTTCATACGTCTTACAACTGTGCACAGGGCTCCTAATTACCCATAATGCAAAATAGCGGCTTACACATGTTCACGATTTTTTTTAAAACTACTCCGACCTCAAGCTTTTCCTGCGAAGTTATTTTTCACCACTTCACTGAGCACGTGGAAAATAAGCAATAAAAAATATTTACCAGTTTGATTGGTCCTCGCGGGAATTGTACACTTTTTGTTCCTGTGCTATGAAATCTTACGGCGAGCTAATAAAAAAACTGAAAAGAAGCTTTTGCACGATTGTGGACTACATCTAGCTAGTAATTAGTCATTCAACGATATCTCTTACTTGATACAAAAAGAAGTTATGCTATGCCGATAGACACCCAACATATTCAACTAAAGACCTTCTCTCTTAATCACAGTTTTATGTACATCAGTTTTGTTAGTTACTTTGTTAAAAGTTAAAATTACGATAAATCATCCCAACAGTGGCCACCGGTCTGGATAATTTAAGTCTGACAATTTTTGAAGCTGCAAGAATAAGTATTCAATAGAATTCTCTTTAGTTTCATCAGTTACATATTATTAGTTTATTTAGCAGTAAGTAGATGGCGCTATTATTAGATTAATACTATGAAAACCAAAACTGTACCCTCTAGTAATCAGCAACATGGGTGGTCCTATCACAATCATGTAAATAATACATAAAGTAGGCATAAATTAGGCATAAAGTGATGTAGAATCTATTAAAAATTCTGCTTCTGTCAAAAATACGCTATTAGCGCTGCTAGCGGTGTGTTATAGAAATATTTTACGACATAACAATATCAAGAAATAGGAAAGTGGTGTTTAGTTGTTAATATGGCCAAACAATCTCTATTCATTGATTTGGTCAAGCTATATCATAATACGCCACCATTTCACGCAATGATCGACTACTTTATGATATTATTCATATATTTATTTTTATATCTTTATTTAAACTATAAGGATAATGAAAGTTTTGCAATAACTTTAGTTATTAGCAGTTTATTTACAGATAAAAAACTAATACGTACTAAAACTTTTTACGTAGGTCACTCAATAAGTTTTGAGATGCTTGAAATTTAAAAATGGAACGCGCCCGTGTTATATGTTTCTAAAAAGCAAATTTATTTAAAAATAGAACTCCATAAGCCAATTGCTCAATATTAAAAAAAAACAAAGTTCTATTAATTTTCCTGCAACGCTTCCCGCGCTATTCATTTAAAACGATGGATGTGTGAACATTTGCGCGCTATGATGTATTATGATTTTCAATTTGGTTTAACCGAACAATTAAGTTTACAACGGTTACAATTAGCATTAGGGGACTCAGCTCCATCACGTTCAACAATTTTTAGGTGCTTTGCTGAATTCAAAAGGGGTAAAATTAATCTTAAAGATGACCAAAGAACCGGGGCCCCGCAAACAGCAGTAACGGCAGAAAATGTATGGACTACTGAAATGTTGGTGCAAGAAGACCCACAAATCATATATACGGACATCGAAAGATTGTAAGCATTAGTTCGGGAGCATTCATACCATCCTATATCAACATCTTGGGTGAGGAAGCTTTGTTGTCGATGGATCCTCGTGTTGTGGATTGGTGCCATGAAATGCGTCTACGTTTTGTAAACAGGGCATCTAGGCGTGTTTAAGAAATCGTTACTGGTGACGAGACATGGATCTATCAATATGATTCGGAAAATAAAAGGCAATCATCGGTATGGGTCTACTCAGAAGGACAGTTACCGACAAAACTGCAAAGACTTCGCAACGTCAGGAAAAATGGTGGCTAGTTTTTTCGCGGAACGGACATTGTCGAAAATTATAGGTCAGTCAACTCTGAATGGTATACTGCAGTTGCATTACCCAATACTTTCAAGCTGTGCGGAGAAGACCAAAGACCGGGCTTTGGGGAATCATGCTGCATCACGATAACGCCTCTTCACATACCTCCCTTAGAACAAAAGCATTTATTGAGGAATATGGTGTTGAAACTCTAAGTCACCCACCCTACAGCCCTGATTTAGCTCCTTGTGATTTCTTTTTGTTCCCAGAGTCAAAGAAATAAAAGGCAATTTTTCCAAGCACCGAAGAAGCCGTGGCTGCCTACGAAAAGCGATTTCCGACCTGTCAGATCAAGACTGGCAAAGTGTTTTCAGAGTTGTTTTAGGCAGAATGGAACTTTGTATAGAGCATGATGGAGAATATTTTGAAAGATGTAAAATAAATATTAGTATTGTTACGAGCTTGGGGTTCGAGACAATTAAAACTGCCAGTGAATTACCAAAATTGACACTTTTTACACTACACTAATTACAAATTTAAACCACACTAATAAAACACAATTTTACTACAGATCGCTTAAGTTCGCAGTTGTATCGCTTCGAAGTCTTCGCTTGTATCGCCAATTCAATACTGACTCGGTCGCGGTCTATACCGGCCTATATAGGGCCTCAAATAGTTTCAGAACCTTCTACTGTAGAAACATCTAGAATGTTCAGTACATATCGGTCCCGAAATTTCTAGAAGGATCTTGACTCTCCTAGTTCTGCTACTCGATACTAGAGGACGCTAGTGGTAACTAGTGTTGCCATGTATAAACCATTAATAGTGGCGCGCAACACTGCCCTCCTAAGACATGCTCGTCCCGAACATTATTGGCCCCATAATAACGCGCCAGTCGATCCACATGGACGATCTTAGAATTACCTCTTGCACCTTTCTGTATCCGGTAGGTTACGTCATTGATCCTTGTCACAATCCGGTACGGTCCGTCCCATTTAGCTTGAAGCTTAGGAGATTTCCCTTTGCTGCGAACTGGATTGTGTAACCACACTAGTGAACCTTCATCAAACCCTTTGTTGTTCATTTTGCGGTCATACCGTGTTTTCATCTTCTCAGACGTTTGCTGGCCCGACTGTCTGACGTGCTCATAAATGTCATTCATTTTGTTCCGCAAGTCGTTTGCGTAATCGGTTATACTGCGTGGGGCATCAGGTGGTATTCCGGTGATCAGGTCTGCAGGCAGCCGTAATTCTCTCCCAAAGTTTGCGAAAGCTGGTGTCACTGATGTACATTCGTGAACTGCGCTTCGATATGACAACAAAAACGGTTGTATGTGCCTGTCCCAGTCTCGTTGACGTTTTTCCACAACTTTTGCTAAGTACCTCTCCAATGTCTGATTAAATCGTTCTACCATTCCATCAGATTGTGGGTGGTAAGTTGTTCTTGTTTATAGTACCCATAACTCTGGCAAGTTTCCTGGAATATTTGAGACTCAAAATTCCTTCCTTGATCGCTGTGAATCTCTAAAGGTACTCCAAAACGACAGAAGACTTCATGTACTAGTTTATCTGCAACTGTTGAAGCTTCTTGATTTGGAATGGCGAACTTCAGCCCATAGTGAAGTAATCCATCACAACCATGAAATACTTGTTACCACTTTCACTTTCTGGAAACGGCCCGCAACGTCAATGGCTATCCTCTCCCATGGTGCATTGTACAATTTCAATGCACCTCTACTGGTTGAGGTCCCTTTATAACAGCACAACGGCGACCTGTCCTCGACATCGTCACGACAGTGGACCAATCCGCTCATCTATCGGTACGTTTAACTTTGGGGACAACCATTTGCAAATGACAACTGTCTCCCAAAACATTTTCCATTTTCGGCACAGGACTCCATCCTGAATCAGCAAGCTGTCCCATTGGGCCCAATAGCTTTCGTGGTCGAACTCATCGCTGAGACGTCACTCCACTTGGGCTTAGGAGCACTGGCCTTCATCCATTCCAGAATCGGCTTGATGTCCGGATCTTCCTGCTGTGCATGTTGTAGGCTGTCCTTCCACTCATTGCTGAGCTGGTCTCTTCTGAGCATCCTCACAGATACCACTTCCTTACCCTCTTGCCTAGTAAAATGCTTGCAATCTTCAGGAGAAGGTCTTCTTGACAATGCATCTGCGTTGCCATGAGATTTCCGCTGTGCTGGGCGGTGGTGATAGCCACGGCCCCGTCGAGATAGTTCACCTTCCTTTCTACAGTTCGCTTGGGCAGCTGGATCGAAGATGGCCCCCCACAGCCATGCACCTAGGGCTGTATCGCTATTACGGTCGCGAACTGTAGCTGCTAACCTCCTGACGCGATGGGAACGATGATCCTGTCGCACGGCTTCCACTTCCAGTGCATGGGCTAACGCGTCTTTAAGCGTCTCTGGTGCCCGAGCCTCATAGCAGCTCTAACTTCAGGTCGCGGATGCCGTCGATGAATGTCTGCACCAGGTTCCTACAATGAGCGCAGGTACAGACTGGTATGCTTTTCGAACCAGCTTTTCCCTCAGGGCCTGCTGCAGGTTTTCGTTGCTGCGTTGCACGCGATCTTTGAGCTGCGCACGAAAGACGTGTTCCAGGTGAACGTCGCCATATCCTCCAATGCCTCAAGGAGCTGCTCGTAAGTCACTTCCTTACCGAGAGCTTCCAGAACAGTTAAGGCCTGGTCGCGCAGGCCTAGGGTGAGAGCAGTCATGGCTGACTTTTTTCCAGCCGTTCGCCTTCATGACAGCCTCGAACTGGATTTTGTAGGCCGACCAAAAAGTCCCGTCGAACGGCGGCACTTTGAATCCACGTAGCGAAGGTGTTGTAGCTACCACGGGAGCTGTAATTCCATCCCCAATTTTAGGTCGTCCAGCGTTTTCATCACGTCAGCCATCACGTTGTCAACCCGATTGTTCACTTGGTTGATTCGGGTTTCAGCTTCCGACAGGCGGTTGTCATGTTGAGCAACCCTATCCTTCACCTCCCTTATCTCTTTCCCGAAGATAGCGTGAAGGTCCTTCATGCATCTGCTCCTCCTGTCGGCGGGCCTGCTCCTGCAGCATCATCATCAGAGCACCTAAGTCAGGTGCTGCAAATGCAGGAGCTGCTGACGGGCCGACCTCCGTGGTCGGCAGCTGACCCTCCGACGCTTGCGACGTTGTACCACCAAATCGTCTCTGGTCCGTCTCCTGTTGCCGTTGACTTTGGGTACGGATACCCTCCGTGTCATCTTTAGGTAAAATCGGCATAATTAAATCCACTTCTGACACCAATTGTTACGAGCTTGGGGTTCGAGACAATTAAAACTGCCAGGAATTACCAAAATTGACACTTTAATTACACTACACTAATTACAAATTTAAACCACACTAACAAAACACAATTTTACTACAGATCGCTTAAGTTCGCAGTTGTATCCTTCGAAGTCTTCGCTTGTATCCAATTCAATACTGACTCGGTCGCGGTCTATACCGGCCTATATAGGGCCTCAGATTTCAGAACCTTCTACTGTAGAATCTAGAATGTTCGAGTACATATCGGTCCCGAAATTTCTAGAAGGATCTTGACTCTCCTAGTTCTGCTACTCGATACTAGAGGGCGCTAGTGGTAGCTAGTGTTGCCATGTATAAACCATTAATAGTGGCGCGCAACAGTATCTAGAATACTTTTGTATATCTCAAAACTTATTGAGTGACCTACGTATAGATTAGAAATTAAACT
>JAGSMP010001642.1:0-40273 GCA_029286625.1 Parnassius orleans | reverse complement strand
ATATAGGGCCTCAGATTTCAGAACCTTCTACTGTAGAATCTAGAATGTTCGAGTACATATCGGTCCCGAAATTTCTAGAAGGATCTTGACTCTCCTAGTTCTGCTACTCGATACTAGAGGGCGCTAGTGGTAGCTAGTGTTGCCATGTATAAACCATTAATAGTGGCGCGCAACAGTATCTAGAATACTTTTGTATATCTCAAAACTTATTGAGTGACCTACGTATAGATTAGAAATTAAACTTAAAACATCTCAGATCTCTAAGGTATGTATGTAATACAGTTTACTTTACACCTAGAATTTTGGAAAATCTAAATAAGATCTATAATTTGTGATGAATTACTAAAACAAAGGACAAACACAGGTCTTAGAACCTTATTAGTATGTTAAAAGTGACAAAGTATTAAAGTTTTATGTTATTAGTAAAATCTAAATTAAATAATAGATAGAATAAATACATAAATGAAGTTTTCTGTATATTATAAGAAAATTAGAATCTATGGGTAGAGGATTCAAAGATTTCTCTATTTGATGTAGCTTCATCGGCTTTGAAGAGCGATTCATTTAACTGCATTTAGGTATAAATACTTATGTATTCAGCAAGTTGCTCCATAAACTTGACAATACCAAATTGCATCAACCATGGATCCTGAATTGATGCCAGCCATATAGATAGACAGTATAGATAGTACATATATATATATATATATATATATATATATATATATATATATATATATATATATATATATATATATATATAAAAATACTTATTACTTGTACTAGAAGCAAATATACAGTTTGTATAAGTATTGTAACTTAGTTGCCATTTTACTATTATATACAATATTAAAACTATAATAAAAAAAACTAAACCTAGTAATTTAATTATCAAACAGTCTTACTCCACGCGGTATCGTGCCAAGAACGCTGGCTGCGTTTCCCGCTGAATGGCTATACTTAGCCTTGAGCGAAAAGAGCCAGCCTCTTATCACCAGCAGCAACGACCAGCCGCGGATGGAGTTCTCAAGAACTTCACCGCACGTGGACCCCACGGACCGATAGTCTCTACAGCAAATGGCACAAATATGTAGTCATCTAATATTTTTACTTGTGTAATGGTTATGTCCTTGTTGATCAGATGCTTCTATTATCCTTAGACTGATGTTGTTAACTCTGCAGAAAGGAATATTATTTTGTCATCCATCAGATAATTAATATAAAAATAATATCCTTTTCCTACATGAAACTAGTGAAAATAAGAAATCAGACAACTTTACAAAGTCAAATATTGTTGATGTAAATCCATAACTACTATTTGTGTATTTGATTATATGAGCTAATTAATGGAGTATATTATAATCATTTATTTATTTAACATGGAAATGTAGTTTATTGACATTGAATTATAGTATATATATAGTCTTATACAATATTCATTAACTTTTTTCAGGTGGATCGCTTAGAATAAATGTGTGTATGTCTAGGCTGAAATCTTGCAGAGCTGCTCGTAGGCAGAGATAAAAAGTATATGGATATTGAATACAAACAGTCTTATATCATATCTCATAACATTGAAAATATCCTTCTGATTCATGTTATTATCAAGTTATTTTGAAAATATCTTTTGAAATAATAATGACTGACAATAAAATGTTTTTGTTATCCTTACACAACCAGTTTAAACATCTAACTTCATATTTATCAGTGTAATAACATAGATAAACATGATATTACCTAGTCATTTTATTAATTGTGTTTGGAGTATGATAAATAATCAGTTAATATATTTAAAACAAAGTTTACACACAGCCCTTTTACTAATCAACCAAAACATATTAAAACAAAGTCTTGACACCTCACCTCTCTGTCTGTCTATTCCACTATTAATAGACTGTTTTGGAAAGAAAAACAATATATGCAGTGGCATTTTACTTTGTGTTTTATCCTTATACAACCAGTTCAAAACAGCTTTCTTACTATATAGCATTTAAAGCTAATATTATAAATAGACATATTATCCGTTATTCATCTTTGATTTAATCATATTTATTTAATTGTAATGGTGTTTGTGATGTATATTCACTAATCAATTAATACCTGTAAAACATAGTCTCCACACCACGTTTGTTTGTCTGTGCACTGTTTTGCCGGAACTGCTAAAAGGATTTTCCATTTATCTTAAAATATCTGTAATTGCTGAATGTACCTACAACTTTGTTTAATACTATTAATTATTAAGCTATTCTATTCTATATACACTATTCTAACTCATAATATCGGTGAAAACTACTAGAAAATCGCTTTTAGTTTGTTTTAAGGTTATTGCGATATTCATATTTTAATTTTTAATTTCTCAGAATTCCCGTTAAATGCGATAAAACTAATATTAATTTTGTAATCTATAGATTATAAGGAATAAATCAACATACATTTCATTGAGGTTCACTAAAATTCGTGGTGGGCCCATTCTCCATACAAAAAGAAACTGTCTCCTTTTGTTTTTATATTAGTATTTAGTGTACTTAAGTGGGTATCAAGTGAATCAATAAAACTATCAGTGTTAGTGTTAGATGGTGAACGATATATACATAATATGGTATTATTGAGTAGTCTAGTAGACAAGAAGCCTGTGATATTTTTATTTCCTTAACTTTAGGTTGTAATGTATTTTTGACATAAACCACTATTCCGTCATTTTGATTCACCTGATATTTTGTAGCATAAGAGCAATAGTTATTAAGTTGGGGAATACATTTATTTAATATATAGTCGACATTCAGTTAAAATTATTATATCTGTGTCAAATGTTAGCTAGAATGTAATTAAAAAATCATCAAAGTTATGGTATATACTTCTAATATTCTGGGAAATAAGATCGTTTTTGTTAGTATAAATATGTTTTGTTAGGTCAGAAATACCACTACACTCGATAGACCGCGCTATGTCTATACTATCTATTTCTTGTAAAGTTTGTAAGGTCTTATTATCCATTTTGTACGCAGGCAGGTATTGACGTCATTTTCAATTTAATATAAGAGCTACAGGCTCTTATATACTCATCATAGTAATTTATCATAGTTAAAGTACCAAAATGATATTTAGTATTACTTATTATTAACCATAAATTTAATATATTATTTATTATATACTACTTGGTGACTCAATACAACTATAAATACCAAGTTACTCGTGCGGTGAAGTATCTGTATTCGATCACCACCGCTGGCCGACAAGAGGATTGGTTTTCTCTCCTAAAGATTAAGTATAATAATTCAGCGAGAAAACGCAGCCAGCGT
The DNA here is from genome assembly GCA_029286625.1 of Parnassius orleans. NCBI lineage: Eukaryota > Metazoa > Arthropoda > Insecta > Lepidoptera > Papilionidae > Parnassius > Parnassius orleans. Next base: position 36,974 of record JAGSMP010001642.1, on the reverse strand, counting down.
TCTAGTCACTTTACCGTGAGTAAATATATACAGTGGGTAGTTGTATGAATATTTAATTTTTCAGTTGTAAAAAAAATTATAACCCTTGATAAATAATATTTACATCACTTCATCGTCGTCTGTAAATTTTTTAATTGTGTTTTTCCTTGCTTAGTGAGGAACTTAATCACGGCATGAAACTCAATTTTCTCCAAAGTTAGTGTCCACTTCCCGATTGACTTGTTTATCCTGTGATATCTCAAATTATGTATAGTATGTTATTAATGAACCGATCTGGCTGAAACTTGGTATTTATAGTTGTATTGAGTCACCGTAGGTGAGCATAAAACTCTCCTCTAAATTAATCCGCGAACTTTTGATCCGCCATCATTGGTCTCCCTAAAGATTACAGTAAGGTCCTGACCTTTATATTATACTATTATATTATACTAATTAGGTCGTCACGCTATATAGTGGTGTGTCGCCCAATACAGCGTTGTCTAGTACAAATACGAAACTGCCACTAGAGAACTTTTCTTCCCCATCGGTTGTCTCTTCTTTTGTTTTTACTGTACTTTTGTTCTTCTGCATATTCTTGTTACGGAATTTTAACCCGAAGAGAAATTTCGACCATAGCCCTTTCTATCGCACACTGAGTGACTTTGAGCTTTCTCATACGGCCAGCTGTGAAAGAGACCACGTTTCAGTTCCGTAAGGCACACGGGCAACACGCACTGGTTGTACACTTTCGTCTAAAGTTTCTCAAGAATATCAGACGCGACGATTTGCCGCAGTTTTCCGAACACAACCCAGCCGAGTAGGATTCTAATATTGATTTATTGGTTGAAGTTGGACTTATTTAATGGGACATTTTGTACCAGGTACACATAATATTCAACAACTTAGAGCGTAGTGTTCCCTAGGTAGGTAGGTTAGTTCGGTCGAGGGAGTTACGCGATCGAAGAAAGTAGCGCGCGTAGCAACAAACACAGTCAATCAGTGATTTGTTTATAACCGACGCATATTCCCTTAGTACCGTCGGACTTCATTGGAGCTTCTCTGATTCATCGTAAAGTCTGTTCCGTATCTAGCGCTGAGTCTAAGATTTTTTTTTAACTATTTGTGTTTCGGTAGCTTCATGTGAAAGAAGCTTTTCAAAACTCAAGTTAATAAAATCTTACTTAAGGTCCACAATGAGCCAAGCGCGACTAACCAATCTTTCCATTTTATCTATCGAAAAGGACAAGAATGTAAATTTTGATAATGTAATAAAATATTTTACCTTAAATTTTACCTCCGTATAGTGGCGGATAAGAATATCCACTACCCCACTTACTTCCCGTGGGTGTCGTAAGAGGCGACAGAGGGAAACAGAGGCAGAAGATGGGCAGCAACGTCTTTCTGATAACAGGTAAATAACAATAAACAACTGAAGTTGTAAACCCGTTAGCCAGGGAGGCAACTATGGCAATATAATAAAATTAATATAAAAATAAATATTAATATAAAATTAATATAAATAAATATAATATAACGGTGAATAAACACAAGCGTGTCTTTTCACCGCTAAAAGGAGCCCGCTCACCCTGGCTCCTACTTTCCGGAATGTATCCTTAGAGTACACCGACCGCCTTCAGTTGTTAGGGGTTGAATTTTTCCGAACCTCAACTATGGGCGGTTCATTGAAATCAGAGCCAAAGTAACAAGACTTTGTGTCCTTGCAAGGGTGCGGCAGTACTTCACGCCAGGGCAGCTTCTTACCTTATATAAACCGCAAGTCCGTCATGCATGAGTCTGCTGTCACATATAGGCTGGTGCTGCAAAATGCCACCTGTCAGTGTTGGACTCAGTAGAGAGACGTACTAAGAGGTGACATTGATGACATTGATTTGGTTGAAACAATCTTGTCAGCCTCGAGAACAGGCGCAGAGTAGCCAGTCTCGTTATTGTATAGATGTATTTCACTGAGTTTGCGCAGGAATTACACGCTTTAATTCCTTCCTCTCCTTTCCAGCATCGGACAACCAGCCGTCAGCGGGTCTTCACCCTTTGTTATCGATATTCACGCATTAAAACCAAACGGTTTGCTTCGTCTCTTGTAATACGTAAAGCAAAGGTGGAATAATTGCGGCGTCTATCTTTACGTCGAATACAATCTGGGCGTCTTCAAGGCAAGTGAATAGGCTTTTGTTACGCTGAGACAGTGCAATTTACCATCTAGGACTGCATCACCACTAACACCAGGTGGGATTGTGGTCAAGCACTATAATAAGTAAAGAAAAAAATATACCGCCCATGGCGACAGTTACAAAAGACGGCACAGTACCCGGCGGCCTATTCCTGGCTACGGTGGCGACCACGGTAACGGCTGCGCGGGGTGCTAAGAATCACGGTGATTCGGTCGCCACCAAGACGACTTGATCTTGTATAACGCACTTACCCTGATTACTGAACAGAAGATCCTGGAGCTGGAAGAAGTGATAGACAAGTTGCATTAGGATATTATACGTTCGAAGAGAGAGGGAGGACACGGTAATCATCGAATCCGGCAACTTGTTCTATCACCGGTAGGGCGACCATCTGTCCGATGGAGGTGTCAGATTTATCGGCCACAAGTCTCAAGTTTATTTATGTTATTCTACTGGAGTTATATTATTATGCTGTATACACTTTTTTGGATTGTAGTTTAGCAACACCATCATACTTTTAATTTTAAAACTGTATATAACTACTGTCTGTTTGTGTACCTTATTCAATAAAATAAAATAAAATAAAGTAAAATCCGGTAACTTGTTCTATCACGGGAGGGCGACCATCTGTCCCAAGGGTGTCGAACTCGAATTGGGGTGTGTCGACGAAGGTTGGGTACCTTATACAGAATCACCAAACGGTATTCGCTGAAGGTCATACAGGAAGGTCATCGAAGAGGTTTGGGAGAAATGTATGAGAATATCTCTAGACCATGCGTTCCTCAAAACCACAATACGTTGTTAATGGAGGAGAATTTGAATAATTTGGAAAAAATTGACAGCATACAGGTAACTGAATAGACGGTTTCAAGTCCCATGCTTTGGAACTTACGCAATTTCAACACAACTAATATAGCTTGTATTGAAGCGATGGAGCGAACAAAGGCCTAAAGTCTTTTCAGAGATCTGTCTGCCAGAGAGCCAACTGTCGAGCTAAAGACCGAATGTGACAGCATCGTTTCGGGACACCTGAGATTTGAGTGAGATTGAGATATTCTATAGGCAGCTGCACGTCATCGTTGGAGAAACACGCAAGTGTGAAAAACGATCAGAGCAAGTCTTATCCGACACTATTCCGATGATATCCCGGACGTCAGTTTGAGCGAAATTAGAATAGCTCTCCAGCACCTTATAAATGGCAAGTCCCCTGGTGACGATGGAGTTACAGCAGAGCTTCTGAAAGCGGGTAGAAAACCGGTACTTGAAGTCCTTCAGAAGCTCCTTAATTCCATCCTCGGGCGTGGAAATTCAGATCCAGATTAGTGTCTTTCTAGATCTTGTCGCCATTAAAAGTACTTACAAAAATCATGATCAATATCATAACAAAAGTACTAATTCCACGCGAACGAAGTCGCGGGCACAACAATGTATAAAAGATATGTAGAAAATGTTTACATTTTCTTTTTATAATACTTTCTGGATCAAAACTTAAGTTAATCAGACAAACTAAGAACGAACAAATAGACGGGTCCACAAACGAACTAATGGACGCACTCACAAACGAACCAAAAAAAAATTGTGCAAACTATACGTGTTTAGGCTGGTTTTACGGTCTTGTGGACGGAGGCCTCATTAGGATACTTGAATTGGTCAAGAAGGACTATCATACATTCCCATTCGCTTAATGTCATTCGCCCCCACCATTCTATTTATCGGTTGATCGGCGGTAGGGCAACATCTCTCTCCCTGTGTTTGAACTATTTTCTGAATATCTCAATATATGTCTTTGAAAGTTAATTGCGGCGGTCCCAGTGAGTTTATAGTACACGGATAGACATTCGGCAGTGCTGATTTCATCAATAGTGAAAGCAACGCCCTTTGTTCCACTAGACTAAGAGACCGACGAAATCTAGACCAGTTTCGCTGCCAATCGAAGGTCTTCTTTTGGTCCTTCGAGCCGGATAGTATTTTCGTGTTATATGGGCTTCTCATTAGTTTTCGGTAATTACGTTGCATTTTTTCCCTTCCTACGTCACGGCGGAGTTTCTGTGGTTACTACGGGCTGTCAATAAAGAATAAAAAATACATTGCGAAATAGTAAGTGACTTAGATAAAGTACCTATTCTGATTATGATCCACTGACCATATTTTCGCTACTATGTGAGTTCTGTGATGCACAACGCATGCAATTAGCAAGGCCATTCGTCGGAAATCGCGATGCTTGGCTCGGAAGAAAAAGCGTAGATAGTGTAAACAAGAAATAAGCCCGATATATACAACGTGTCCAAAATTCAACAATAAACGGGCACCAGAGGTGGACCTGCTCATGACTACTCGAGAAAAAATAAAAAAAAAAATCTAAATCGTTTTAAAATTACAAAAAAATGGAATTCTTCGAAAATCGATACCCCGATATGGTATTTTTAACTACCATGAGCACATTTTTATTTTTTTGTTTTTTTTTTTGTAACGGCAACCTTAGTAGTACTGCTATTTACCACAACCCTTATAAATCCCAGAATACATGTAGTTTTTAAACAAAAATCAATCAAAATTATTTTTTCCCCTAATATTTTGAAAGATTTTTACTTTCAGTCCACTTTCACTCATCGTGGTGTAAAAAAAAGTACTGACACTACTATGGCAAGTTTTTTTAAAAATTGACGCAACTAACCAAGATTCTAAAATGGTATAATACTCTTAGATAACTAGCTACAAAAAGCCTACTATTTCTAAACAAGAACCGAAATTTTGAACATAAATTTTGTTGCTAGTTAATCACTTTCACTACACTACACTATGTGCTAAAAGGTTTTTGTTGCAAGTTCTTAGAACTTGAATTGCAGATGCGTAGTCAGTAAAATTTAGAAGTTAGAGAGCGATAGATAGAGGAGACTAACGTTAGAGAGATAGATGATGTTCGTTGTTTAATAACAATAGGGCAGGTGACAAGTTGCTTTAGTGTTCTCAACAAGTCAGTCAGTACACTCTGCTCCTTTGTTTACTGTTCCGTATTCAATTGATGTGGCTCTCGTACTAACGACTTTGGCTTCGCTTTTTGGACTGGTGGTGATCTGCAAACTTAACTGACCTGGCATTATTTTGGACTGTGATTGTGTGTTTTGTGAATTGGATTATTGGCGTATTTTGGACTGTTTAGCGTTTATCATGCCGCTACTGCACACACGTTGAATACGCTAATATGCATCTCGTTTATGGAGAATGCCGATGCAATGCTAACGCTGCTAGCAGATTGTATCGAGAAAGGTACCAAATGCTCAAAGATACCCTGATTATCGAGTATTTATTAATGCATCAAGCGTTTGGGAGGGTCGTTTACCATCTGCCAGAGATACGCTGGAAGACCTAGATTGGGACGCGATGAAGAAGTTCTCAAAGAAATAGAAACGATTCGACTACCTCGGTACGTGTCATAGAACTAGCTACGGGAACCCAAAAAGTTCTGCGCATCGAATTTTAAACGTTACAGGCTTCACCCATACCACTACAGGCATGTGCAGACGTTATTACCGCGGGACTATCCACTACGGTCGCATTTGCCGTAAGATGCTGCAAAAGCACAGGAAGATCCCCACTTAAATAAAGTTCTATGGTCGGATGAAACAACCTGCAAGCAAAATGGCTATTTAAATCTTCACAACTTACATAGTTGGAGCAATAAAATCCGCACCTGATGAGACAAGACAAATCCCAATATCAATCCAAGATTAACTTATGGACGGGCATATTAAATGGAAAAGTAATTGCCTTTGAGTTATAAGGAAACTTACATGGCAATAGTTATTTGAACTTTTACAAAACGACTTGCCAGAATTATTAGAAGACGTGCCTTTGCGTGACTTACAAAACATGTGGTTTCAAAATGATGGTTGCCCACTCACTATGCCCGTCTTGTGCGAGAATATTTAAACCAAGAGTACCCAGGGCGTTGGATCGGGCGACTTGGTCATATCTTATGGCCACCCCGTTCAACTGACCTAAACCCCGACCTTCTACTGGGGTTGTCTCATAGACAGGGTTTACTCAAAACCCATTTCAACATTGGATGAGCTTCACAAAATATCACCAGGCTACGGATCATATCAATGGTAGAAGATATGCACGACGAATAAAAGATCTTTTAAGGCCATGCTGCCTGTATTAATGCCGGTACACAATCGCACATTTACTGTAATATTAACAATGCAAAAAATAAAATAAATGTAAATATTTGTACCCTTTGTTTTGATTCATGCAACATTTTCAGCAAAATCCTGCCCCACAAGTTTTTTCAGAGTATTATACCATTTTAGAATTTTGGAAGTTGGTCAATTTTTAAAAACTTGCTATAGTAGTGGCAGTACTTTTTACACCACGATGAGTGAAAGTGGACTGAAAGTAAAAATCTTTCAAAATTTTAGGGAAAAAATAATTTTGATTGATTTTGTTTAAAACCATGTATTCTGGGATTTATAAGGGTATGTATAGCAGTACTACTAAGAATGCCAAAAAAAAAAAAAAAAATTAAAATGTGCTCATGGTAGTTAAAAATACCATATCAGGGTATCGATTTTCGAAGAATTTCATATTTTTTGTAATTTCAAAACGATTTAGATTTTTTTTTTCTCGAGTAGTTATGAGCAGGTCCACCGTCTAGTGCCTGTTTATCGTTGAATTTTGGGACACGTTGTATATACAATTCCTAACAGAAATGTGATCGTATTCTTAGTTAAAAATCTTGTAAACAAAGTTTTAATTTCAGTATTTTTTGTTATTATAACTTAAAATATTTTAATTACAAAAGACAAGTATATGTATGTAAGTAGGTACTTGGATAGTGAAGTAATTTTCCACTAAGTTTTGTAATAAACGTACTTAGGTATTACTTCTGTAGTCAATGTATTACTTAATTCTTTTTTCGCTATAGGTACCTAAATAACAAAAAATGAAATAAATTCACCCTTCATTATCCTTCGGTAACTTAAATAAATCAAAAGTACAAAAACTTTTTTAAAACGAAGCTTATATTTAAATGCGCTGAAACGAATAAAATAAACTTTTACAATCAACTTATAACGTCATTACACAATTTATATGATACAAAAAGCTTTTTTTTTAACCAACCAATGCTACAGACTCGAACAATTCGACCTCAATAACATAATTGAGGACTCCAAAAATCTAGTACACCAAAATTTCAGACGGATTGGAGTAACGCAATTTATGATCACCATCTTATTTTTTTAACTCATTCGTAATCTCACCAATCCTTTCATTTAATACCCATATTGTAGGAAAGCATTAAAACTTAGTCCGCCATGTTTTGAAGACCGTTATATTGGATTTAGAGTGACGTCACTTTATTTTCAGCTATTCTTAGCAGCCCTTTCATTTGATTACCTATATTGTAGTGCATTAAAATAACTAGTCCGCCATCTTGGGTGTTCCGACATCTTGGATTTAGAATGGCGTCACACAGCTTACCAAACATTGTCATCAAACTAAACGTGTAGAAAATTTCAGCTCAATCGGTTGAAGATATCTGGTTCAAAATTGAGTTGCAATTCCTGAACAAACATAGTTACATTGAAAGTTAATTAAAAGCTTGTAAAAATGATATATCTGAATCCTTTTGTTTGATCATTAAACATCCATCCACGCAACAATTATAATAGGAACGAAGTCTTGCCATTATAATTTATCAAATATATATGTAATATACATATATATAATTTTTAATATTGACGTCAGTCTAAGCGAGATTAGAATGTCTCTCCAGCACCTTAAAAACGGCAAGGCCCCAGAAGATGATGGAATTACAGCGGAGCTTCTGAAAGCGGGTGGAAAACCGGTACTTGAAGTCCTTCAGAAGCTCTTTAATTCCTTCCTCCATGGTGGGACTACTCCGGAGGCGTGGAGCAGAAGTGCGGTGGTCTTGTTCTTTAAGAAAGGCGACAACGCTCTCTTGAAGAACTACAAACCGATTTCCCTTCTGAGCCGCGTCTACATGCTGTTTTCGAGAGTCATTACGAATCGTCTCGCACGCAGACTCGACGACTTCCAGCCTCCCGAACAAGCTGGTTTTCGAAAAGGTTTTAATACCATAGACCACATACATACCCTTCGGCAAATTTTACAGAAGACCGAAGAGTACAATCTGCCGTTTTGCCTTGTGTATGTGGACGATGAGAAAGCCTTCGATTCCGTCGAAATTTAGGCGGTGCTACAGTCCCTTCAGCGGTGCCAAGTTGACTGTCGGTATATCGAAGTGCTGAATTGTTTGTACAGTAGGGCTATGATGGCTATCCAGTACAGAACGAGAGTATGAAACCTATCTAACTGCAGAGAGGTGTAAGACAGGGTGACATTATATCCCCAAAATTCTTAACCGCTGCATTGGAAGACGTTTTCAAGCTACTGGACTGGAAAGGATACGGTATTAACATCAATGATTAGTACATCACTCACCTTCGATTTACCGACGATATAGTCCTTATGGCAGAATCGCTGGAGGACCTAAGCACTATGCTCAATGACCTCAATGGTGTCTCCCAACGAATAGGTCTCAAGATGAATATGGACAAAACAAACATCATGTGTAATGTCCATGTCACACCTACGCCGGTAGTTGTTGGGAGCACTAAGCTCGAAGTTGTTGACGAGTATGTTTACTTGGGACAAATAGTCCGACTAGGTAAGTTCAACTTCGACCGAGAGGTCAATCGACAGATTGAACTCGGCTGGGCAGCGTTCAGGAAATACAACAAATCTTCCGTCAGGCATACCTCAAAACTACAAAACTGCGTGTTGCCAGTGATGACTTATGGATCTGAGATGTGGTCCTTCACTGCTGGCCGTATGAGGTCGCTCAAGGTAGCTCAGCGAGCTATGGAGAGCTATGCTCGGGGTTTCTTTGCGTGATAAACTTACAAATGAGGATATCCCAGTAAAACCAGAGTGACCGACATAGCCAACTGATTAGTAAGCTGAAGTGGCAATGGGCGGCCATATAGCTCGAAGAACCGACAACCTATGGGGAAAAAGGTTCTCGAATGGCGGACCAGTAGGCGAAGTGTGAGACGACCCGCCTCCCCGCCCCCACTAGATGGAGTAACGACCTGGTAAGACATGGATTCGATGGGTGCAGGTGGCTCAGGACCGTGCCTTGTGGCACTCCTTGGACTTGTGATGGGCTGTAATGATGATGATGATTATTATTATTTTAGTTATATTAAAACTTTTCAACTATTTTATCCTACAATTAAATATACTAAACACTAAACAAAATTATTTCTACAAGTATTTACAAAAACTATTTACGTAAACAGCGTTAAAAAAATTCAATCGTCTAGAACGCGCTTCGTCTAGAACGTGCTTGCGTATGTAGACCGGGTCGCCTCGCGATTGTAGGTAATTATTTCACGCAGGTAGCAAGGTGACAGAGACCTGGTTATTGTCCCAATTTCACGCTACTTTACAGAGGTTTGACAGTAAATATTTTTTACTATACAAAATAATATTGTTAGAAATTAGAATGTAGAGCTACAAGAAAAATCTTTAATTCCACTTCTGATGTTAGAAATTATCCTCAACATTATTTAAATAAAATATTACTCGGTAACAAACCCTCCTTACTATCAGAAACTACGCTTGCGTAAGACATGATAGGTCTTAGGTAAAGTTGGAGCTTGTGTCTTAAGGACAGTTTGCTCTTGCTGTTAACTAGAACGTTTTGCTAGAGTGGGTGGGGATTACAGTTCTACCCTCATTTCTTCATATTTTCTTTTATTTTTATATCTCTTTGCTAACAATATATATAATCTGCGCCCTTATTTTAAAACCGTAAGGGAACTTTTGAAAAATTAATAACGATAAAGGTAAAAATTTAATTTTGCGGAACTGATAGTAACATTGCATTGAAAGCTCCATCTATTTACTGATGTATTGGATGTGTCATAAATCATAACTCGTGTGTAATAAAACCATACCGTGCTTTAAAAAATACCTATAGCGCCATCTAGCTAGTAGTAGTAAAATAAATAGTTGATTACTAAAATAAAACTATGATATTAGAAAATAACGGGTAGGAATAATATAGGAACAGCTCAAAATTGGATAATGTAATTGTTAAATAGCACGATAACGTAAATTTTAATACTTTTTGTAGATGCAAAAGGGAACATTATGCCTACTGCGCAGCTCCTATGATAGATAGCGTAATGATATATATTTATTCTAACGGCACAACCCTTACATAATAATGTAGTGAAAGTCCTATCCAAATCTGTTCACAGGTTTTTGTGTAACGTTTGTGCAGACAGACGTTTCCAAAAAAAATTTGTTTTGGCATTTGTATCGATAACATAGTAAATTGTGTACCCCAATTCAAATTTAAAAAAATATTCAATGTGCAGAAATCGTCGTGTTAGAGTTTTATTATAGTATAGATAGATAACCAGAAAAGATTTACTTAGAAAATTGCAGTTCTCTCACTGGCTACTTCAGTATGTTTTCCTATATTCCACTTAGTATTACAAATTCAAAAATGTCATAAAAAATCAGAGGTTTATTTGTTTTCTGCAGTTTGTTTTCCTCGATATCGTTGAATCTGCAACCATGGAAATATTATTGAAATATTGATTTACACTGTCACACTGTAAACACTGTCAGCGTATGATTGAACCGGTAAAAAGCACGGTGCCTTTTTGGTTTGGTCCAGTGTTGATTGATTTTTGCTTTTCGTTGCAAATATAATAATATTATAAGGGGTAAAATTTGTCATAAATATAAATTAAGTACCTTGAAAAAAATGTATGTATTTTCGTTTTACTTTAACAGTTATTTATACAATAGGACGGAAAATTAAATTCATCTTGCAGCAAAATCAATATCATAAATCACCATGGCTCTAATATATCATAACTAAGAAAATGTCAAATACCTATATTTAAACGAAATACATGATTCCAAAGGAAAAATTTTACCTAATTTTAATCGTCGTTTTCCACAAGCAAAACTCTATTCTTATCAACTCTAACATTAGGTGCGCTAACTCTTAATAAATTTTTCAGCAATCCTATCGTCAACTTCATTTCCTGTTATTTCGGAATATTCATAAGAACTTTTTCTGTAACCTTTTAAAAGGTACCTCATTATCTTTTTTTTAAAACAGACAATATAACTGCATGCCAATCAAACTTTTCTTTTTAGAGACTTCAACTTCTTCTTCTACTTGCACTTTTGGTTTCTTTTGCTGAACCTTTATTTTATTAACATTGTCATTTTCAACATCATTTTCAACAATTTCTGGAATGGTTGTTGCTGTCCTGACGCTTCCTTTTTGTTTTTATTTTTCCTTCCGATTGAACCTCATCTTCTGTTTTGTACCATTAGTCTTATTTTTATTCTTTTGCCTTTCTTATTTCCTTGTATATCATCAACTTTTTCATCTGCCGGTTGTTGTTCTGCACTCTTTAATTCGGCCTCGTACTTCTTTCGTTTCTTTCTCTTTACGTTGTTTCTTGGACAATTTTTCTCTGAGACATCATTATAGACACCATTCGTTTCTTTTGAAATGTTCTTTTCTTTTTCGTTTTCATCTTCAGTCTCATTTTCTTTTTTATTGCCATTCTGTACATTATCATCAGAATTTCTGTTTACTTCTGACACTCCATTCTTTGGGTTTTGATTTTTATTTTGAGCATTCAAATTAGACAATTCTGTAAGTTTGACGGAAATCAAATTCCAAGCCTCATCAATATCCTTCGTTAGTCTTCCTAAATTCTTTACAAAATTAATGAATTTAGGTTTCTTCCTAGGTGTGTTATTGTGTTTGCTAATTGTTTCTATAATTTTGAACATTTAGAAAGTATTCTTGTATTTGTCTAATACAGATTGCAACATCTCATTCCAAGCGCTTTTTCTTTCTTTTGCAGTAAAACCTTTTCCAGAATAACGCTCTTTCTCTGATACATTTGATATGCGCTTCGTAATCATTACCTCAGGAAAATAAAAATATAATTATGTCAAATTAAAATATATTATATTAATAATACTTATTGAAAGTCACTCTTTTGTTTCATTACTACACAACAACTACATTAACTGTGTGTGTATACAACTGTGTAAAATACCAAATTGGATTTGCAATCGTTTGGCTGGAGTTTGGGTGAGTAAGGTATTGTATTTGGTAGAAGTTTGGTCCTCGATTATAACAATACTAATAAATAAATAGGTCAAAAGGTAATAAAGCATGACAAGGACGTAAGACCATGTCAAAAATTAGTGTCACATTATTATATTTCTATGGTATTTTTATTCTTCTGTGGTCTACTGTCAAGTGTCAAATTGCATGACGTACTAATTTTTATGCATTCCGCCGCTCGCTTGCTCTTCTTGCGTGAATGTGTGCTCTTTAGTGTATTTGACTGTTTTCTCTTTTGGATTCCGATTGCTTGCCTACGAACACCGATTTTGACAATGATTTTCTGGACTTTGCTGCGTGTTTAATATCGATGATGTCTGATTTGGAAGTATCAGGCATCAACGAGCCTGATTTTGATCATCGTGAACCGCCAGTGAAACGCCATTTATATGTCGGAAGAGATAAAAGCCATGTGGAATTTGGTCACTGTGTACCGAAAACTTGGCATACGGGAGTAAGCTATTGCTTTTGCTGAGGAAAAAGGCATGATCACAGCAATAAAAATTTGTAACTACCTTTGTCTGCAACCGGGCCCATGCAGATCTAAATGTGTCGTGTCAATGGTGGTTCACCATGATCAAAATCGTGTCTCGTCGATGCCTGAGCTTCCTCCTAATCAGATAATTTCAATATTAAACACGTAGCAGCAAAGTCCGGATGCACGCACAGGTCACAACAGGCAGAAAATCGGTGCCCGGTGTAGAAAAGTCTTCGTGTCCGGCAGAATACATAAAATTAGTATGTTATGCGATTTGACACTCCACAGAAAGTATAGACCACAGAAGAATAAAAATACCATAGAAATATATTGACATGGTCTTACGTCCTTGTCGCACTTACACAAAATTATGTTTGCTATTCGGCTTCGCATTTATTTTTCCATGATTTATTAATTTATAGGTTACTAGCTGTTCCCCGCGATTACCCCGGGTTTTAATTTTTTGCCCGGAACCCTTATTCTTTTTCTAAAATAAAAGTAGCCTAAGTCACTCCTTATAATAGCAGCTATCTGTCAGTGAAAGTCCCGTCAAAATCGGTCCAGCCATTTCGGTGATTAGCCGGAACAAACTGACAGACAGACAGACAAAATTTATATTTAATTATTTTAAAAGTACCGTATATACTTTCATATGCATTTAGTAAAAAGTTGTTATTTTGACATTACAAACAGACACTTCAATTTTATTTATTTGTATAGATAAATAGTTTTTTTTCATACAGTGCAAAGCTCTTAACTCCCCCATGCTTACGTAAACATTTATACACTAGACGTCTATATTAGATGACATTTTGAACCATTTGACATTGGCGGGAGTAGATCAAAGGGATCAACCCTAGGCTGTCTGTCTATCATAATATAACAAAACAAGCTACTAGCGGTGTCGTTATGTGTTTTATAAATAACGTAACGTTATCGTTATAGTACAACGGATTTCATAACTACCTATATTCATAACTGTCTATTTTCCATGTAAAGGCAACTTAACAATATACGTTTCGTGATATAAACTGTTAAGATTGAAATACTAATTTAGTTGCTGAAATGAACTTTCCTTCGTACTTTTGATGTTTTGACATCTTACTAGGAATTAAAGCATCCATTTTTTCTTGTTTGTGTTGTTTGCCTTGTTTTTGTACGGCAGCCAGTGCGGGATGTTATAATAATATCACAAATCACAATTCCAAGCCAATGCAACGTTGCAGCGTTGCGGTTCAAATATAGTCTGTGTGTTGCGGATCGTTATAAGAAATAAACAGTTATGAGTGTTATATGTAACTATCTATACATAATAAAGTAAATAGACGTTTGCATAACTGTCTATACCGGGTGTTAGTGAAACGCTCCCGAAAACGAAGACAGACGATAGTACTAACAATACCTTTGATGATGGGTCAGAAAGAGAATTATTCCCGAGGAAAACAACGTTTTGTTAGCTTCATTCACGCTACATCATGTTAGTACAGCTAAATGAAACTATAATTTCAGTAAAGAAAAACATGAAAATACTTAAACATAATACCAGCAGTGTAATTTAAATCAGCTGAATAGGGTCAATATTCGCGCGGACGCCGAACCCTTTTATCTAGGAACTGACGAAACTATGCATTATAAGTATTATATACTACTCACTCTACCCTTCCCTTTTACACACGCGCACACATTTCAACGTTGCCAACATGTGAGGAATTCCCCAAATTGCGGGGAATTTAAAGTTGGTTGGGGATTTTATGGGGATTGGTATTGTGCGGGAAAAAGGCGGGGATTTTTAAGTACTTATGTTAGGTTACTTATGAATATCGAATGACTCCCTTTTTTCAATTATCTTCATTGCACCACATTTAATTTTCGGATTTATTTCGGCAACTTTTGTGTATCATTTAATGCTTTTTATTTCTTTATTTTTTAATTTTAAAGCAGAGAACCGCATGCATATAAATTCAGATATTGTGGTACTTTTTAATGGCAACAAGGGAAGGAATTAAAAATACTCCATGGAGTAAAATGCTTATTACAAAAATATGGAAAGTGTGAAAAATAATTCGTTAAAAAAGAAAAAAAATGTTAGTTATAAAAATAAATCTTATAAACTTAGTTGAAAATCTGTTGAAGTTTTGTCCTTAATTGGGGAATTTGACATGGATTTTCGGAGAATTTGGCAAATTGGTGTTGACAACGCTGCCATGTTGCACCGAAATTTACCTACTAAGATTTGTTTGCAGGCAATATAAGAATTAACGCGAAATAAACTTGCAAGTCATTCTTAATAGTTTGACATACCTCTTTTAAATTCAAAATATTGGACAGATTAATAACAGAAAGTCAATTAAAATAAAGTAAAGAATTATTTTTAGATTAATTCTGATAGATCAATTAACTTGATCATAATTGCAATTGATTTTAACTATTAAATTATTCAGTACCATTTAATTTCTATTTTCTTGTACAAAATCAAAGATAACGATAAAATAGTGTTTATAATTGTGAAAGTGAGAACCAATTAGGTATGTTTATTAATTTCAATATCATTTTTGTAGTAACAAACTGCTTGTTGCGTCAGGGTACAATTGATTGTCTAATTGTATTAAAAAATGACAACTATAACTTCAAAATTCCATATGAAGACTAGTCGTAGGGATAACTAAACTTATAAAATTAAAGTTAGCAATGGCGTAACGGTTTAACGATGTGTGAAAACGATAAAAGTGCTTACCGTAAGGACGTTAGGACGCACTTAGCGGTAGGCATTTTGTTTTGGCGAGATTGGATATTAATTTTAGTTTTTGAGCCAGTTCCGTGTTGACTACCACGTGCGCGTGAGCGACAGTCGTTTTTGTTTATTAAATTCTTGTTATTATTCATTGTTATTACTTATTATTATTATTCTTGTTGTTAAATTTTGTGTTTCTTGTTTTGTTTTAATAATGCCTAACACGTAAGTTTATAGTGCTCGTGAATACATAAATAATTTAAAATGCTTTAATTCTAAATAGGATTAAATACGCGTTATTGCTATAACAATTAAGAAGGCAATTATTCTCAAAGCGCAGGAAATAGGGATAGCTTGCGCACACTTGCATTCGGTTTAAAAGGCGTGCGGCGGCTTGAGCAGCTTTCATTCTTGTTCGAGATGTCGTGCTGTTCAGACGAAGAAGTTCAGTGAATATTTATGGATTGTGAATAATTGTTAATAGCGAATAATTGTGAGTTTTATTATTAAAACAATAAGTGATGTAGAAATCATAATAACGACATCATCAATTATGACGTCGTAGTTTTTAAAGATACTTCTGGAGACCATATTCCGTCATATACATTAATTATTTGCCCGAAAACTCTTGCATTTTTGAAAGGGTTTATATATATTTATAAATTTTGTAGTTAATATATAAAATTTTTATTATTATTTGACTGCGTAAAACTAAACGGAATTAAATAAAGTCGCAAGTTCCTGTGTAGACTTTTAGGTTTTTATTTTGATTTACCAAAATTTCTCTTATTACAGTATGTAATATGAATTCAAGAACCAAAAAGCATTTTGCAAATATGGCCCTGGTACCTAAAATTAATTTTTCGCAATTTTCGCCACAAAAAGAAATGTTTTATTTTAATTTTATTTTAAATGAGAGGAGGCAAACGAGCCTACGGCTCACACGATGGTAATTGACTACGGCCCAACTGCAACACCAGGGGAATTGTGGTGATTGGTGAAACAAATAATAAAAATTCTTGTAGAAATTCACTCCTAGAAAAGAATATATTTTATCATATGATAATTTTCTAGCAATAAATACGTATACCGAAACAAGCATTTCATACGTTATTGTAAAGGATTTAGACCTTTCTATGTTTAAGGAATATAATATATGTGATGGAGAACTACAAGTTAATTTGCAATGTACGATCTTTGATTCCGATGATTCAGTCAAAGACCCACATTATGAACCACAGAAATCGAAAGAAAGTTTCGAGTCGTCTGGCAGTGATGTAATTAAAGAGGGTGAATTCATAAATAATAAAGAAGAAGAAGCAAGAAGTTACGAAAGAGAGTACTCCGACAATAATGCTGAAGATGAAAAACAAAATGATGAAATAAGTTCATTTACTAAAACAGGCGCTTCACGAAAAGGTAAACTATACGATTAGCTTGGACAAACGAAAAAAGATAAAGGCACAAAAAATTAGAGAAGAACACAGTGTAAAACCTGAGTGTGACAGCAACTGTAGAAAAAATGCTACAATAAAATTTCGGAATAAACTAGATTAGCAATCAATAATTGATATTGGGCTTTAAATTTCAGAGAAAAACGAATATATTATATTAAAAATTTATTTTCAAGGCAAGAACCCCAATGGCGTCGAAAAACAGAGTTATTTAGATGAACGTAAAAATTGCAGTTTTAAATATTTTTGGTCAATTCTAATGATACCAAATAAAATGTTTGTAAAACATTTTTTCTTACAAATTTAGGGCATAAAAAGTGTAGTGATAGATTTCTTTATAATACATTAACTTCCAAAATAAATGAAGATATGCGTGGAAAACACCAAAAAATATTCCATTAGATAAAACTATTATAATAGATCACATTAATTTATATAATCCAACAATTTCGCACTATAAAAAAAAGCACGCACCTAAAATACTCTATTTACCTAGTGATTTATATCACTAGTTAAATAGAGTCTCTTAGGTGGTAATATAAAAAAAATGCATAAAGATTTCTGCAAAAAACATCCCGAGTATATAATATACAGGGTATTTTGAAACGCTCCAAAAGAAGAACGACAGTACTAACTATATCTTAGATGATGGGTGAAATATAAAATCGATCCTGATGAAAAAAAATCATCTGCAACGTTTATTAGCTTTATTCACGCTCCATCGTGTTAGTATAAATCATCGTGTTAAATAAAACGTTAATTTCATTAAAATAAAAGAAAATACTTAAACATTAAAGCAGCAATAGAATTTAAAATAAAATAAACCATAAAATCAGCTGACTGGGTCCATATCCGCGTCGAAGCCAAACTCAACGTTACGTAAAAGAACGCTGAGCGATAGTGGAGGGGTGTGTCTGCGCATGGGTGAGTCGCGTTCTAAAGTACTACATGGTACTAGGCTGTTGTTTTATAATATTATAATAGTAATTAATGGTTTTATTGTAGAATCATAATAGGTACTACTAGCTACTTAGAACTTTGGAAGAGGTTGAAATTCAAAATGGATAATGTTTGCTTGAGCATTATTTTGATTTCTATCGTAAAATAGTTTGTAACAAGAAAACTTAATAAAGGTGACACGCTGTCCATTATACCATTGGAACATGGAACATGGAAGCCAAATGTCGATGGTGTATTGGTGTTACTGGATGCTACTTCATCATCACTCATCAGAATCATCATCATCAATGTGAATGATAAATGTTTCCGTCATCAGGTTGACCACATGGTAATTTTTCGGTATTCTTCCTCAATACATTTAACTTTTGCTACAATTTTCCCCATTCACCTTCTATTTACCTTTTCGTTCACTAGTTCAGTCATAAAACAATAGATATAAATAATTTTTCTTTCCTTCCTTTTTAAAACCATCGTCGCGTCGTGCAAAAAAGCTGTGTGCGCGACTGTACATTGGGAAACATCGCTTTTTCAAAGCGCAAGAATGGAACCAATAGCGTGCGCGCACAGTAATACTGGCAGCATTCGTCGCGCCTTCGTACCACGCTGCCGCCCGGCCGACTGTGTCACCTCGCGTCAGCGCCAACATATAAAATTCCCCATTTACCTACTAAGATTTTTTGCAAGCGACATAGAATTAGGGCGGTTACAATAAAAGTTGCAAGTAATTTTTAATAGTTTGACGTACCTCTTTTCAAATCAAAGTATTGGATGGATTAAAACGGAAAGTCAATAAAAGTAAAGTAAAATAATTACTTTTTAGATTAATTACCTGTCGATCATAATTGCAATTGATTTTAACTTTTTTTTTTTTTTATAATAAGGGTGACAAACGAGCACACAGTCCACCTGATGGTAAGTGGTTGCTGGGCCATGGACATCTACATCTATCTTCATTTGCGAATTTAAATGCAGATGCGTTGTCAGCCGTGAGGACTAAGATGGAATGCCTCTTTTCCAGTAAAGGGTCTCGGTTCTCTACACTCACCATACAGAAACACAGCAGCATTAAGCTGCTATTGCACGTTGGTATTCTGTGAGAGCGTGGTCCTTCCCGGTCGAGCCGACCCATTCAAGTGCTACAACTATACTATTAATATAGCAACAACATGGCTCTACCACGTTAAACTATTAAACGTTAACTATTAAATTATTCAATACCATTTTATTTCTATTTTCTTGTACAAAATCAAGATAACCAAACCTAAGTAGTACGTTTATTAATTTCAATATCATTTTTTAGTAACGAACACTTGTTTCGTCAGGGTACAATTGATTGTCTAATTGTATTAAAAATTACAACTATAACTAAATTCCATATGAAAGAGTAGTCGTGGGGATCATATGAAACTAAACTATAAAATAAAAGTTGGCAATGTCATAACATTTGACGGTCTGTAGGAATGTTCAAAGTGTAGGCTTCAGTTTTGGCGGATAATTATTGATTTTAGTTTTGAGACAGTTCCGTGTTGACTTTGGACACGCATGCAAGCGACAGTTCAATTGTTTTTTTAAATTCTTATTGTTATTACTTGGTATTACCTACTTGTTATTACGTGTTATTCTTGTTGTTACGTTTGTGTTTTTTTTTTTTTTAATAATGCCTAACGCGTACGTTTATAGTGCTCGTGAATACGGCAACATGTTAATGTGCCTTGGAAGCTGCGGGAATGCTTCGCGTGCATTACAGGTACAGAGAGAAATTCCCGACCGCTCGACACCATGACTCTCGTCTGATAACAGCAACATTTCAGCAGTGTTGGAAAATCGGCCCATGGCTCCAGTAGCGGCAGGAGGTGGAAGTCAAATGACTGTTCACTCCGAGGAGCGCATTTTAGATGTCGTTCGCCAGTATCGAACCTAGTACACTGATATCGCTAAATTGTTAAGACGTCAGGATGGAACAAATGTGTCATACTGTTCAGTTCACAAAGTGTTAAAGCGTAACCGAATGCGGCCATACAAAGTGCACAAAGTGCAAGCTTTAGTTCCGGCGATCACGACCGCCGACGAGTTTTCTGCCGTTGGTTATTAGACCAACAACAACGTGTGCCTGGTTCCATTGAGCACGTTATCTGGACGGACGAGTCGACATTTACCAAAACGGCATGTGGAACCGAAGAAATACACACGTGTATTCAGAGGTTAACCGCGCTGTTCGACAAACCGGGCACCAAACCCGATGGTCGGTTAACGTATGGGCAGGTTTATTTAAGGATCATACTGGGACCAGTGTTTCTGCCACAGCGACTTAACGGACAGGGATACCTAAACTTTATAAATGAACAGTTGGTTGACATTTTAGACGACCTATCGTTGGATGAATATCGCCGTACATGGTTCCAGCATGATGGTGCACCTCCACATGTCGTGAGGTTCGTCCGTGAGCGCCTTACCGAATTATTTGATGATCGCTGGATTGGTAGACTAGGACCACACGCTTGGCCACTCGCTCACCAGATCTGACCCCGTTAGACTTCTTTCTGTGGGGGTATGTGAAGAAAGGGTTTTAATCGTGAGTGTGATAGTGCTGACGAAATGCGCAAGGATCGTGGATGTTTTCGACAAACTACGTGCGGACTGTGTCGAACCACACGATAATGCCCGCCTGCATGAGGACGCAACACTGAGCCCACATCTGCCTCGAAATGAATGGAGCACAATTTGAGGCATCTCATAAGACCACGGAGGATTTAGAGCGGTAAGCTGTTTCATACCTATTTTTTAAATAACGGTACTGAACTGATCTGAATAGGTATAACTTCTGATACATCAGAATAATAAACATACCTACACGATGAATAAAAACGCATAACTCTAACCTTGTTAACTTTTCATTTAAGTATTTTTTCATTAGCGGAATCGAACCAGTTATTTGGTTTATTTAACCTGTAATTTGAATTAAAGTGGCTACGTGGAGACAAGCACAGTGGCAAAAAATAGTAGGTTAAGTAGATAAGTTAGGTATTTAGACAAGTGTTGTAAATTATTATGTATTGTGGTACCATCGCTAGTTACGGGCCGCGCGAATTCGACGTTCGCGCGTACATTGACCCTAGTCAGCTGATTGTAATTCAGTAATTCCACTGCTGCTTTTATGTTTAAGTATTTTCATGTTTTATTTTAATGAAATTAACGTTTTATTTAACACGATGATTTATACTAACACGATGGAGCGTGAATAAAGCTAATAAAACGTTGTGAAAAGATGAATTTTTTCATCAGGATCGATTTTATATTTCACCCATCATTTAAGATATAGTTAGTCTGTCGTCTGTCTTCGTTTTCGGGAGCGTTTCAAAATACCCTGTATATATTTTATGATTTATATCGTGTTGAAGTTAAAAATTTAACATATCCTTCTATAAGTTAGGTAAACAGAGACTGTGAAAAATGTATGCAGTGGGATGCGCATTTTAGCAAGCTCAAAATAGCAAGTGAGTTATATATGGCACCAAAGGAAAAACAAATGATCCTAACCTATTGTATATTTCTGCAGTTTTGTAAAAGTTATAATGCTTCCACGCATTGAAAGATTCAAATCAGTCTTGTTTGGTTCCAGATTAATAGATTTTAACGAAAACTTTGTTCCTTTGGCAAATCAACACGGTTGACTCTTACAATCTGGCATGAAGCTTTGAGCGGAAGAAAACAAGATGATATAATAAATACATTCCATGCTTTCTTTAAAGCTAATAGAAACATAAAAAATAGTATTTTTCTGACAATTATTGTGGTTAAATAAAATTTTATACTTTTAAATATTTAATTTACATTTTTATATTTTATTATTTATTTTATTATTTTTTAAAATTTTAATATTTTTAAAATCGATCGTCGAGGTTGATTATAAAATATTTCATATAAAACTAAATGTTTCTGATATTCTTTTAAAATATTAAACGCGTTGTATTTTATAAAATTCCTCACTACACAAGTTTCCATTAATTTTGCTGGTAATGATTTTCATACTATTTTTATAATAAACATTATAATTTCGAACAAATATGGGCTTTTCTTTAAAGATTAAGCAAAATATCAACAACAATTAATAAGAAAAATATGTTTCTGATACTACATCATTCTAGGTAACAAATATATACATTGATGCATTGATCAGTTTTATGGTAAACTTATTTACAATAAACTAGTTTTAACAACCTATAAGTATTTTAAGACTGTCTATAAGGATGCGTTCAAAATTATTCATTTTATGAAATTAAAAGGCAGTATAATACCATTTACGGCATTCTTATTTAGTAATAAAAGAAATTGCGTAGTTTAAAATATATTCATAATATTAAGTAATAACGCGTAAAATGATATATTGCGGCCTTTTGTTTAGTTAAACATGAAAAAATTAAATAATAAATTTATTTAAAAATAAAGCTAATTAATAAAAATATATAACGAATAACGTTCCATTTTTTGAAGTAGATAGATGTCATAACAACCTATAACATTTTACAAAGTTTTAGTATAATCTCACATTTAAAAAATTAGTATGCCACGTTTTTAAATTTTTCTCAAAAGTAGTTTCTTATTACATTATTATTACCTTTTAGATTATTCAATATTCATTTCATCATTATACAGGTCAGTATTGCTGACTAACCTTTGCCGGCGACTTTGTCTGCGTGACCTAAAGAAACTGTGCAGTTTTTTTGCATTTTCCCGATAGATTGCCTCATAGAGAGGATATTTCCCATAATTGTTACGTTGGCAGGCGAATTGGCAACCACAGTTTTTTCTTATTTTTAGTTGTGACAAGAAACACATTGCTACCTATAACCTATTTTGTTTCTTTCTGTCACCTCTTACGACATCCACAGGAATGATATGGGGTAGTGGAGATTCTTATACCGCTACTACATGGTCTTTTCGTGTTTTATATTATCACCTTTACCTAAACTATATAACGAAATTACTTAGAGTAAAGAGCAAATCTTATCCCCATTAAGTATTTGTAATGATGAAATAATTTATTTTTATAAAGAATAATATATTTGTAATAAAAAATAATAATATATTGGTGGTCAAAAATTATCTAAACAATAATCAGTAAAAAAAAATTACTTTTTATACATACTCGTATATCTGGTCCTTACATATGAAATTAGCGTTTTGTCGTACTGACCACTTTGATATGAAATATCTCTCTTTAGTTAAAATTCCAAATTAAAATTTATAAATTCATTTGGCAGGTACATTAGACTTTTGAAAACAGTCATTCATTTGTTTTTCCCATTACTTTTTCTTTATCGTCGCTTATTACACACAATGGAAAACACGAAATATCGGTATATTTACGAGAACGATTCTACCGTAGCACCAGTGCTGCAGAAGCAGCTCGAAGGATTAATAATGTGTACGGCGCTGGTGTCGCAAAAGCACAGTACGTTTTGGTTTCAACGTTTTCGGTCTGGAAATTTTGACCTTCAGAACCAACCCCGTGGACAGGCGGAGACCAAAGTGGAAAATGAAGAATTAAAGGCTATTGTGGAAGCGGATCCATTAGAAGCACTTCAGAGATAGCTGCAGGCTTTGGGGTAAGTGATAAAACTATATTAATCCACTTGAAGCAAATCGGGAAGTAAAAACTTGAACGATGGGTACCTCATGAATTGAGTAAATCGAACTTGCAAACACGCGTCGACTGCTTAGTTACTTTACTCAACCGACAAAATAATGAAGGATTTTAAATCGAATCATTACTTGTGATAAAAGTGGATACTGTACGATAATCGGAAGCACTCGTCGCAATGGCTGAACCCTGGAGACCCAGCCAAATCCTGCCTAAACGAAAATTGACTCAGAAAAAGTTACTTGTGAGTATTTGGTAGACTAGCTCCGGTGTCGTTCACTAGAGCTAGCTTTCAAAATCTGGCCAAACGATTACGGCAGATATCTA
Organism: Parnassius orleans; assembly: GCA_029286625.1. NCBI lineage: Eukaryota > Metazoa > Arthropoda > Insecta > Lepidoptera > Papilionidae > Parnassius > Parnassius orleans. The sequence goes on along the minus strand of JAGSMP010001642.1, from coordinate 13,011 downwards.
TTGTCAGCAATTGCAAACCATGAAGGAAGATGGCTGCTAAACAACCGAGATTGGTCAATCGCTCTAGGCCACTGCTGCTTCACGACAACGCAAGACCATACACTGCACAACAAACAACCACTAAGTTTGATGAGCTGGAATGGACATCCAATTACTATTTACCATTTTTCCGGACAACTTCTTACAAGGAAAAATTCAAATCCGATGCGGTAGTCCAAAACTTCAAAGAGTTTATTGATTCTCGCCCCATGGTTTTTAGTAAAGAGATCAATGAACTACATATGGATGGCAAAGTGCATAGATAACAACGGTGCATACTTTGATTAATTAAATATATTTTACAATAAAATTGACTTTATATTCCTCCCGTACAAAATGCCAATTTCATATGTAAGGACCTAATATTAATGTTTGTTTGCGAATAATCTTATAATCTTCTGCCAGCGGTACCACCTGCGTGGAACGGAAACGCTCTCGAATTTATTTCCGCCGGTAACTTTTGTTTTCTCAAGGTTAAAATTATTCTGTAGGACATGGAATATCTGTGCGCCAAATGTCATCCCAATATTGAACGCCATTTCTACGTGATTAAGTAACAAGCATGCGAACAAACAAAGTTTATGAATAAACTTTCACATGCTAAACATTCCACACATAGAACTCATAGTAAGTACAGACTACTAAATCAGTATCCACCTGATTTACTGTAATGACAGTGTATGAGATATCCACTACTCATACCATGCCGTGTGTGTCTTCCTAATAACAACTAAAAAAAAAAAAAAATTGCAGTTGCCAGACCACATATCAAGCGTGGCAACTATGGCAATCCACCCTATGAGACAATATATGGGGTAACTAAATCGAGATGTCACCTTTTTGTAAAAAAAGTTTTCATTAATTTTGTGTGGTACTTTACAGTTTACGTAAACATTTTTTCATCAGCCTATTAAAATACACATAGATCTTGAACCTCTCCATTAATAAAGAAGACTCGCAGTTATTGGCATGCTTGACAGGCGGTTTGTTGGTTGCATTAACAACTTTGTACCCTTAACGCTGATGTCGACCCAGTTGCAGGTGTTGGTATTTTAGATTTCCGTTATAATTTTCTAATGATAGTATGGTTTTAAACAAACTATTTTCACAATTCTTACATATTGAACGATAATATGTGAATTTTGTTTAAGCTTAAACCATTATTTTCTTTAATACAATTAGATAAACTTTATAACATTTCAGTTATTTATCAAATCGTGCACTTATAACAATCAATTTACTTCATACAGAATAATTTTTTCATTTTTAAATATGTTATTGCATCTAAGGTTAGTGTAGTGGCGGGTATGAATACCCACCACCCCATATGTTCCCGTGGGTGTCGTAGAGGCGACAGAGAACTGAGGCAGAAGATGGGCAGCAGCATCTTTCTTATAACAGCAAAACAACAATAAAAAAACTGCGGTTGCCAACCAGCTCGCCAAGCGTGGCAACTATGGCAATATACCCCGCATGATTAAAGTTACGAAGAGACGGCCCCATCCTCGGGACCGCTATTTCCTGGCTGCGGTGGCGACCATGGTAACGGCGGGGCAGGGAGTGTAAGAATCTACGATGGAGGTTCGGTTGCCACCTAAGACGACTCGACCTGGCAACATATAACGCACGCACCCTGAGGACTGACGAGAAGATCCTGGAGCTGGAAGAAGAGGTAGATAAGTTGCGCTGGAATATTATAGGATTATCTAAAGTCCGAAGAGAGAGGACATGGTAATCCTGGAATCCGGCAAACATTCTATCACAGGAGGGCGACCATCAGTCCCAAGGAGGCGTCAGTTTATAGTACACAAGTCTCGTTAACAACGTTGTAAAGATTGAGAGTGTGTCGACGAGGGTTGCGTACCTTATACTCAGAATCACAAACGGTATTCGCTGAGGTTCATACAGGTTTACGCACCAACCTCCACATCCGATGAGGAGGTGGAGGAAATGTGAGGATATATCTAGAGCCATGCATTCCTCCAAAACCCTATACGGTGTTAATGGGAGACTTCAATAAAACTAGACACAAGAAGAACGGTGAGCTGAAAGTAGGGAAATTTGGTATAGGGTAGACCCAGGGGCCAGCAGCTGGCTGACTTCATGGAAAGAAGGACTCTTTATGATGAACTCTTTCTTCCAGAAGCAGCCCCACAGGAAGTGGACCTGGTTGAGCCCCGACGGTTCGACAAAAAATGAGATCTGCTTAGTGATGTCTAATTGATCGCGAGGGTGAAAACTGTCAGCAATCACCGAATGGTGAGAGGCACACTGAACCTAAACGTTAAGTTGGAGAGGTCACGTCTGATGAAGTCGACGCTCTGTCCCCCTCGTGCTCTAATCCAAAGTCCCGAAACCTTTCAATTCGAGCTACATAACCGTTTTCTGTGGATTGCAATGCAGTGGACGATATGAATGACAAGCCCGTGGAAACTGTCCATGCGGTCGGAGATAAGTTTGTAAGCCCGTCGCAGAAGAACACAAAAACTCTAAGATCACACTCTTAATCTCATGGCTGTTAGACGAAAAATGACCACAGTCTTCAGTAGATTCGACAGCATACAGGCAACTGAACAGGCAGATCTCCAAGTGCATGCGGTGGGACTTACGCACTATTAATTATTATTATTCGTCGTATTGAAGAAGCGATCGAGCGGAACCAGGACACCAAAGTCTTTGCTGGAGATCTGTCATCCAGAAAGAGCCAACTGTCAAACTGAAGACCGAGTGTTTCCGGTCGTTTCGGGTCACCTGAGATTTTGAGTGAGATTGAGAGGTTCTATGGGCAGCTGTACACATCATCGTTGGAGCCACACGCAAGTGGTAACGATCTAAAACAAGTCTTATCCGACACTATTCCGATGATATTCCGGACGTCAGTCTGAGCGAGATTAGAATGGCTCTCCAGCACCTTAAAACGGCAAGGCCCCATGCGAGGATGGAATTACAGCGGAGCTTCTAAAGCGGGTGGAAAACAGGTACGGTGAGTCCTTCAGAAGCTCTTTAATTCCGACCTCCATGATGGCACTACTCCGGACGCGTGGAGCGGAAGTGCGGTGGTCTTGTTCATCAAGGAAGGTGACAACTCTCTTGAAGAACTACAGACCGATTTCCTTCAGATCCGCGTCTACGTGCTGTTTCGAGAGTCATTACGAATCGTCGCATGCAGACTCGACGCCTTCCAGCCTCCCAAACAACCGGTTTCCTAAGGCTTTATAGCACCATAAACTACATACATACCCTTCGGCAAATTGTACAGAAGTCAGAGGAGTACAATTTGCCACTATATATGGCGTATGTGGACTATGCGAAAGCGTTTGATTCCGTCTAAATTTGGGCGGTGCTGCAGTCCCTTCAGCGGTGTCAATTTGACTGTCGGTATATCGAAGTGCTGAAGTGTTTGTACAGTAGGGCTACGATGGCTATCTGAGTGCAGAACCAGAGTACGAAACCTATCCAACTGCAGAGAGGGTGAACAGGATGACGTTATATTCCTGAAACTCTTCACCGCTGCATTGGAAGACGTTTTCAAGCTTCTGGACTGGAAAGGATACGGTATTAACATCAACGGCGAGTACATCACTCACCTTCAATTCGCCGACGATATAGTTCATAAGGCAGAATGGAGGAGCTAAGCACTATGCTCAATGACCTCAATAGTGCCTCCCAACGGATAGGTCTTAAGATGAACATGGACAAAACAAAGATCATGTATAACGTCCATGTCACACGTATGCCGGTAGTTGTTAGGAGCACTAAGCTCGAAGTTGTTGACGAGTATGTTTGCTTGGGACAAATAGTCCGACTAGGTAAGTCGAACTTCAGCGAGAGGTCAATCGACGGATTCAACTCGGCTGGGCAGCATTCAGGATTACAGCACATCTTCACGTCAGGTATACCTCTAAACTTGAAAACGAGACTGTACAACCAGTGCGTGTTGCCAGTGATGACCTATGGAACTGAGACGGGTCCTTCACTGCTGGCAGGATATGAGAGCTCAAGGTCGCTCAGCGAGCTATGGAGAGACTATGCTCGGAGTTTCCTGCGTGATAAACTTAGGAATGAGGATACCCGCAGTAGAACCAGAGTGACCGAGATAGCCCAATTGATTAGTGCTGAAGTGGCAATGGGCCAGCATACAGCTCGAAGAACCGACAACCAATGGGGAAAAAAGGTTCTCGAATGGCGGTCTCGTACCGGCGCACGAAGTGTAGGGTGTCCTCCCACTAGATGGAGTGACGACCTGGTAAGACATGCAGGAAGTCGATGGATGCAGATGGCTCAGGATCGTACTTTGTGGCATTCCTTGGGGGAGGCCTATGTTCAGCAGTGGACTTGTGAAGGGCTGTAATGATGATGACGATAATCTAAGATTATCATAAATATATCATTCATAATTCATTACAGTCTATCAAAAGGCCATAGTCGTTGTGCCGAACATATGCCTCTATAGGAAAATATTCTGAAGAAATTTGTATGTCTAATGAATAAAAGAATTCAAGCACAGCTAAAGTTTGACAATACGCACCGTAGCGGCGTTACAGACTGAGCCCAATATATAATTATTTGCAGAAGAACATACTTGTCAACTTAGCTTTGTTTTTGTGGTTTATCATGTGTAATTAATTTACACTAAAGATATATTATAAGTATATAGAATATAGATATATTTTAATAGTGGAACATAATATATTATAATTGCCCATGAGCTACTTATTACAGGCATGATTATTAAGAATACGCATCGATTGTTGCTGCTGAATAGTTTAAAGTGACGACGTATCTGCATTTTGATTCTTTATTGAGGGTAAATGTAGATGTCACAGCAACCACTACCATCAGGTGGACTGTGTGCTCGTTTGTCACCCTACACTATAAAATATTAACAATAATTTAACTCAATATGATCAAGAACTTGCTATGGCTTTTGAGAAACATTTTACTGATGTTCCTTTTTGACAACAAAATCATTAAATTCTTCTCCTACTATCGTCGAATGATTGCTTTAACTAAATGTAAATGCTTGTTCAAATACTTTTAAATTCCATAGAGTATTGCCAAAAGATATCGTTAAATATTTTAAAACTATTGATATTAAGCAGACATATAGGTGATTTCAGTTAAAGTTATTTTATCTATAATAGAGACAATAGAACCTTATCTAGCCACTATATTTAATACAAGTGTCGAATCTTGTGTTTCATGATTTAATGAAACATAGTAAAGTCATACCTTTATTTAAATCTGGTAGTACATTAGTCCCCATAATTTTAAACTAATTTTTGTACTAACAATATTTCGAAAAAAATTTGAAAAATTAATTTTAGATCAGATGTTAAGTTTTTTTTTAAATTAATAAATTGCTTCATAAAAATCATAAACATATCACACGCATCAAACGCATCCAAACACTCTGAAATAATCCAAACTAGATTTTACACCACTCCAAAACTCCATAGGTGTAATATTTGGTGTTTGACTCGAAGATGTGCGATTTAATAAATAAACAGCACAATTGAGCGCTTCTACCCATAGATTGAGTGGTACATTACGGACATAGAGCATGGATCGAGCACTTTCAAGATTTCTGGAATGATTGAGGTGCATGCTTGCCATAAGCACAACCCTCACATATAAACTTAGCACAGTATGATAAGTCTACACCAGTAATCACATTGTTTTTGCACATTTTATGTATTTATTTAACATTCAAATGTCCAAAACGTTAATGCTATGTTTTAAGGTCCAATTTTTGCACTAAATTATACACTGGATTTTGAATTGTTTTCATTTTTAACTCATACAAATAGTTGTTTTGTAAAGACAGAACACTATTTTATTTTCCTTATAAATCAAAGCATCAGTATGTTGCTTTACAATATTATAAGATAGTCTTGTCACTATTCTTCAGAAAATAGGTTTCTTCTCAATTTTATACATAAAGAACATTTTTCAGGATACTTGTCTCCTACTGTCAATTGACACACTTGTCTACAAAACATTTTCTTGGCCAAGCACTTCTGCAGCTTCCTGGTTTCCTAGTTTCAGTGGATATCCCGTATACACTGCTGTCTAATATTCATCTTAAACTTTCATCATTATGTTTCAATCTGTATTTGCTACATTGAAACATATATTTCTTTCTTCTTGTTGTTTATGTTTTTGTTTAGGGCATGGCAATCTCCGTACAATGACCGCATTCCCACAATTGTAACATATGAAGCGATATGACTCTTCATTTGACTTTTCATTTAATACTTTGTTTGTTTTATTAAGAGATCAGATTTCTTCCTTGTACTTTGTTTTGCCACTAATAATGCGGTTTCGCTCTCTTCTTCTACATTCAAGCTGGCTTCCTCATCTAACAAGTGAGCTGTCAAGTTAACTATAGCTTAATTCTGAGAATCAAGTGACATCAAGCCCGGCGTAGAGATCTGTACTTGGGAGGAAGTGTCACTAATCACCTCCACTTTTTATAGGAGGGACATGAGCATGCAGCTCACCTGATGGTAAGTGACTACCGCTGGTCATGAACAACTGTAACACCAGGAATTGAGATGCGTTGCCAGCATTTTAAAAAGTAGGCTCTTTTCTTGAAGGTCCCTAAGTCGTATCGGTCCGGAAAAACCGCTGGTGGTAATCGATTCCACAAGGAAGTTGTGCGAGGAAGAAAACATCTTCTAAATCGCACAGTGGTGGACCGTCAATCATCCAGATGGTATGGATGGTATCGAGATTTTGTCGCGATGTTCGATGGTGAAATGAGAATTAATCCGAACAATTCCTCAAAGCACTCTCCGTGGTAGATGCGATAAAATACGCAAAGAGATGCAACATCTCTACGCAGTGCCATTAAATCAAGCCGATCGGAAGAACTCGGTCGTCGACGATTCGAACCGCTCTGTGCTGGATGCGGTCAAGTGGAAGCTGGCACTGGGGTTAATGCCCAGAGATGGGAACATTATTCCATATGGGGCCAAACCTGCGCCTTGTAAAGTTGCAAGCGGTGTGCTGGCATAAAATAATGTCCCACTCTGCTGAGCACATAAAACTTTTAGAGGCCAATTTGGCCTTCCTTCAAGTGACCACGAAACTGTACATCACTTGATATGTCGACACCGAGGATTCCGATACTGGCTGAGGCAACAAGAGGAGTTCCTTGAAACTGAGGAGATACGACAAAGGGGTTCTTTTTTGGTAAATGCGCTTGTAAACTTGTGTCTGAGGATTAAACTGGACTAGATTTAGTTGCCCTCAATCCGAGACTTTGTTCAGCAAAGACTCGACTTGAGAAACAAATTTGTTCCGGTACTCAGCGACGTTTTCCCGAAATATTGGCACGCCCAGTGTATAAAGCATCACCAGTGCTGTCATGTGCGCAATGAATGTTACCAGTTTGCAACATATCATTGATAGGCAGAAGAAACAGCGTTAGTGATAGCACGCAGCCTTGTGGAACACCAGCGTTAATGGGCTTTTAATCGGGCATGCACTGTCTACGACCTTGATGCTCCGATCTGCAAGAAAACTGTGAAATTGCACAATTTCTCGAAGCCCAAAGGAAGGAAGCTTCGAAAGAAGCGCTTTGTGCCAAACCCGATCGAAGGCTTTTGTTTCGTTTGAATTGCTATGTCCAAATAACGGCCAACGCCTCCTTCGAGTGGTAGGTCAAGGGAAGCCCTTGAACTCACTACCTCCGCCCATCTATGAGATAGGTAACCTAGAAGATCACCAGCTGAGCGACTTCGACGGAAACCGTACTGGCGGTCACTAATAGTTGGTGATCCTCAAGGTGCCGCATGAGCTGGCAGTTAATAATCGTTTTCATTACTTTGGAGAACAAGGAGTTGATAGCGATAGGCCTGTAGTTGGACGGATTTGAGCGTTCGCCTTTTAGGATCAGGTGCACAAAACTGTCTTCCATGAGTTCAGGACTATGCGTAGGGAGTAGGAGTACCGGAAAGACGCGTTAAAACCGGTGCTAACTCCGGAGCACACGTCTTCAGCACAACAGGTGGGACTCCATCAGGCACTGTTGACGTCCAGGAGGGTGCTTTGCGCACCGATTGCTGTGTAAGCAGCTCTTCCACATGGAGCACTCACACCGGGAGATGGTCGGTGTGCTCCCTCATCGAGAGTCGAGTTGGAAGCAAAGAAAGAGCGTAGCAGATCGGCTTTCTCCTTTGCGGCATGGGCCAGTTAGTCGTCCGTCCTGTGCAGAGATGGCAGAGATAGCTGACAGAAGTTCCCTTGGACAGCCTTGGCGAGAGTCCAGAATGCACGTGTTCCCGATGGGAGAGCTAGTTTCTTGCCAATTCTGCCGATGTGCTCTGACTTTGCCTTGGCAATGACACTTTGAAGGACCTTGAAACAGGATTATACTTCTTTTAAGAGCACTGGTGTTTACATCCCGTGACGTTGATGTGTCAGCCCAGGCCCGGTAGCACTCCTGCTCATACCGTGATGTAATTTTACAGGAGTGACCAAAACATGGCTGAGTTCTGCCTCCGATAGGCACCACAGATGATGGACGAAATAATTTCATTCCCTGAAGCACCAAATCAGCGATAGAATCAGCAACAACGTTGGGATCATCCGGCGAAGCAAAAAAAGACCGCATCCCGTCCCAATCGGCCGACCTATAGTGCCAAACACGGCAAGCTGCAGATCGCAATTGCGATGGGAGCGTGAGTGGCACCGTACTCCGGATCAGACAATGGTCCGAAGAGCCAAGAGGGGCATCGACGGAGACCTGATATCCATCCGGATGAGAGGTTAGCAGAAGGTCCAACAGGAAGGTACATGATCCTATCATCTGGGATCCTCGTAGGCAAAGTAACCAGTTGTGTCAGTCCATATGTTAAGGCAAAGTCATAAACAGATCTACCTGGACCAAGACATTCAGCCTGGTGGGTGTTAAAATCACCGAGCATCACGATCTCTGCGGATGGGACCTGTTGTAGCACGGAGTCTGCAGCCATTTGAACGTGTTCGATGACTTTCTTTAAGCTGTTTAGCCAAACTTTCTACTTTAGCTATATGTTGAGCAATCCTATCTGCTGGTGACTCCTATATTAGTAATCTTATATTGATAAAAACGCTCATGTGTCATCATTTTAGACTCAAATTTGGTCATCACCTCAAGCGCATTCGCAATTTTCTATGAGTGCTATTTGATTCAAATCCATAGCCGATGTTAATATAAACATTGCCATTCCATCATTTTTATTCCATTGAGTCGCATTTCCTTCTGGTTTTGGCGTGCTAATATCTAACCCTTTGGCGCGTAGGGCACATTTTATTTGGATTTCCATTGTTTAAAATTAATTCCATCAATTTTCTCAGTCCATTGTCTTTCCAAAGTCCATTTTAGGTTAAAGACAGCACGCGGTTCTATTATCAAAACACAAGTACATTACAGTTTTCTCTGCTGATTGCTCTGTTTTGATCACTAACCTTTAAATTACGTGGACCTGGGCCCATAACCTATTGAGAATAGAATAATAATCAAGATTTCAATTTTGAAAAACACACAAAGCATATTGCAATGTAAGTAAACGATACGATATATATAGCGGCGCCATCAGGCGTTACCAGTTACCTTATAAAATCAAAAAGACAAAACTTCATTAGATACAACCAAGTAGGCCTATTAATATAAAATTTAATTCAATAGTGACGACCTGGTAGAGATGCAGGAAGTCGATGGATATAGGTGGCTCAGAACCGTGCTTTATTCAATTCTAAACATAGGCCACCACTGCTGAACAGGCCTCCCCATAAATTGCCTTATAAGGTGATATTTGCCATAGTTGACACGCTTGGCAATCCGGATGGCAATCGCAGTTTTTAATTTTAAGTCGTTATTAGGAAGACGCGCTGCCCATCTCCTGATTTGTTTGTTTGTTTTGAACTTGTGATTGGTTGTAATGACGATGAAGATATTACAGTATATTTCAATGATAATGTATCAAATACGTGAACTTGTACAATTACTATGTGTATACAATTCGTGTGCACTTCATAAGCACGTAGTAGAAGTAATTTTAAAGTTATAGAGCAACGGTGTAATATATTATATTGTTGAATAGACGATAAAAGGAGTATATAAAGTATATATTTTAATTTTATATGAAGCAGACAACATATTATGTAGTTCATTCTGTTCTTTTTGAAAATAGCGTATTACTTTAACCCTTAATTTGGCAAAAAAGTTCAAAATACCTATATTTTTGTTAATATTTATTTAGTAGTGAGTAAAACATAGAAAAAAAAAAATAAAAAATATAATATGCTTACTTTCATGGAAAACCAAGGTTCGCCACAAGGCCATTGCCAAATATTATGTAAAACTGACTTGCTGATTTAACTGTCCGGTCTGACGGACATTATTAAGTTAGGGCAAAAAATAAATCCAACTATTTTACTATTTTATTAAGAATATAATAACTACATAGTTAATCTTATTTGGTATGGAAATCTAAAAAACAATTTCTGTCATTTTTTCCAATTACAAAGCAAAGTCGCGTCCGACATTTTATGCAGTACACCACAGTTTTTTTTGGCAGTTTCTACAATGTCTTTCCTCCATGGTCTGCGGGAAATGACCTACACTGTCATTCTTTACTGAACTGGAAGGGCGTGCCGCATTTTTGTTGACTTTTGGGGCTCCGCTTTTGCTCCGTTTGGCACAACGGTTTTTAAGAGAGATTATCATACGTAGAATATGGAAAAGCTTTCAGTGCCATCTTCTTTTACGATTACCTTCATTCGCCTTTCTGTGAACCAGCCAAGCATTGTTTAAGTAATTGCCCAAAAATGCCCATGTACCAGAGTCGTGTTTTGAATGGCGTTTTGTACAGCGATATCAACATATCAGCTAAGTCGACTCCGCCCATATGTTTGTTGTACTGTCGCACAATTTGTGGACACTGTACACAGTACATACTTTCTTCTTCTCGTACTTTGAATATCGCAAGATCTTTTCCACAGGCTCACTAGCGACAAAAGAACTTATAAATATCACAACCTTGTTGTCATTCCAACGGACTACTGCCAAACGATTCTTGTCGCATGTAACTTCAGCAAAATGTCATCTCTTTTCTTTTTGAATGTTTTTCATTTGGTAAAACCTTTTATGTGCTCTCTGATGCGATTATTTCGTATTGTGCCTAAAGCGAAAATACCATATCTCTCTTAAAATATAAAATAACTCTGAAGACGAAAAGAAATTATCAATAGATAATTCCTGGCTTCCGTTGGATACTCTGATAACAAAGCAATGACTACTTGAGCGCCAAAACCAAGAAATTCTTCTTCTTCGGAAAAGTATGGTTACTAAAGGTATCTTCACCATAAAGTATAAAGTCATAGATGATACCGAGACCCCAGCCCTTACATAATTTCTAAAACCCCATATGCTTGGCTTATCTTTTATATATACTGTTTGCGTTTTCCTGCTTTCGTTCCCTTGTATCATCATTTTCATCTATACTATATCGAGTTTCAGTTCCTTGCTATTTCAAACAATTCTGCCTTACTTTTCTAGTGTCGGTCTAATTTAATAGTAACGGTCGTCATCTTCCAGGTTGTTTTTGCGAAATGCAACAGAGGCATTATGTCAGAAACTTTACCATATTTTTACGACCAATAATATATATATAATACGTAACAACGTTATTTTCACAATACCCCATGGTCTAAGTGGTGAGAATATTAGACTAAGAGGAATACTAGACTACGAAAGTGTCGTATAATATTTAAAATACAGCTGAAAAAAATTATGTGTTTTTGAGTCCGTATAATCCGCTGTTGTCGCCATATCTTTTACGTTGCAACAATACCTTCAATTTTATCGACTTCTTATAGATTTTTATAGAAAAATGAGTATAGTTTTTAAAGATACGAGCATAGATATCTATCCATACTTATAATAATATTATAAATGCGAAAGTGTGTTTGTTTGTTTGTTTGTCTTCTTTCACGTCGCAACAAAGCGTCGGCATGGCATGATTTTTGTATGGGGATAGTTCGGTGGCTGTAGAGTGACATAGGCTACTTTTTCGCGGAAAAATCTCATTCTCGTGGAAAAATCGAATATGTTGCACAAGTTGTCCTTCCTTCACGTCGCAACAGAGCGTCGGCATGGCATGATTATTTGTATGGGGATAGTTCGGTGGCTGTAGGTGACATAGGCTACTTTCGCGGAAAACATATCATTCCGTGGGAAAATCGATATATTGCAAAATTAAATTCAGCTAGATGGCGCCGTGATTCTACAAGACGGACGACGGTACGATGGACGAACACAGAAGGTCAGAATATCTGGATTATTATGTCTTTTACCAAAATTAAGATAACAAATGTATGGATCTGTATTTTCCACGCAGGACCGGGAAGAGCGATAAAAACATAAAATTCACCAGCTGATTTTCTTCAAACGTTTTGGTGCATCGTAATTCACAGAATAGGCGATAACCTCGCAGACGATATTAAGTAATCCGTTGATGCTCTGCCTACCCTAAGCAAGTTACAGGCGTGATTATAAGTATGGATCAGAAATACTATCACCACCTGTCACGCTTTCACCCTAACTATTACTTAACAATGGTAGAAACAGTTCTTAGTAAGCCTTATTAAGCCTTAGTAATATTTATTGAACGGAAATGAATACAGTTCTTATATGTGGTTATGAATGAATCGGTATTACAATAAGAAAAATTGTGCAAAATTATAAGAAAAATATTTTTGAGAGTTCTTATTAACTAACGTATACATAGTTTAAATTGATTCCGCTAGATGTCGTTACTAGGTTTTTAAAACGCGGTAACGAAATGTTTCTGACATGTACTTAACTCCCGCCGTTGAGCCGCGCGTCAACTTATAGTGCATACGGTACCTATACGCTAAATTGTTTCTATTTCGTAGCTTATTCAACTACCTGCTTTCGATTTCAGTTGTTTGTTATTTGCT